>RJWM01005076.1:67991-95301 GCA_004363535.1 Dasyprocta punctata | reverse complement strand
ACTACAGAACCTACTGACATCACAGTACAAGTAGGAAACACCCCTTGTTCAACTCTGATCACTCCTCTTTGGACTTCAGATATTACTTGTCTTCTTAATACAAAATAATCTTACTGAAAAAGAAAACACAAAAGTGGGAGAAATAAGTGGTACATATGGTAGCACTGTACCAGGAATCCTTGTGAGGACTGCCTGGGTCTGGCCACCTCAAGAGTTTTATCCCTGGCAGAAAAGTAGCAGCGAGGTAACAGAAGTATTTCTATACCCTGGCAGGGATTTGTTGTGCCTTCAACTAGCAAAGTTCAGAAAGCATGACAACGACAGCCATTTTTGACAGCAGCCACCCAGAAAGGTGGTCACTAATGTCTGTCAATTATAATGCAATCCAGGGGCTCTCTGGGAGAGATCTACATCTGTGGCATTGAGACGCTACTTCCTGAACCCAAAACAGAATCCTTCATTGATTACTGCAGTTTGCTGCTTGGTCCTGAAATAAGAGATAATGGGTGAAACCAAATCATTTTTGAGCCCTGCTATGCGTGGACATCAGAATGGAGGCATCACTGCTGTCCTACAGCTTTTAATCCCACCAACTTCATTGGTAACTCCATTGCAGAATAAGACTGCCTCTGCTCTAGATCTGTTTGCTCAAAAACAGGCCTTCACAGACAGATCTGTGCAGTGATGACAACGACAACTTACTTACTATGGAAAGAAAATATGAAACATTTTAATGTCAGATTTCATATCTGAACAAAAAAAATTCTGTTCTCAGTTTGACAGTTGGGTGACAAAAGGACCTTCAAGTGAGCAGAAGGCTGGGGCTTCTTTCCCTTTCCTCCATGCTATCAACATGAGCATTAAAGATGACCTGGAAGATTCTGAGACATTATAATTTTAAATACAACCTCCTAAAAAGTGACGTATAAAACTATCGTTAACTTCTAATTTGCAAATTTGTTTATACTATCAATGCATGTAACTGTGATGCATGACAGCCTTTCTCCTCAAAAGGCTTATATTTAACTAAAATTGTCATTTTAAAAGAAAGTTGATGGCTAAAATGTTTATCATTATTACCAGCAGGAATATGATTGTGTCTGGGAGCCCATTTGACTAGAAAGTCAACAGTCTTCTTTCTCTCCAATGGGTTTACAATGTGTTTTTCCTATTCTGGTGATTAAACAGTAAGCTCCGAGGGAGTGATTTGCTTTTATTTTTACAGTGATCACCTGTCAAACTGTCTTGCTTTGATATTACAGTCCACACACTGGAGTTCAAGTGTTCTAGACAGTGGTCTAAGAACTGCAGCTCTTCAGTCCAACCTCCTGGAAAAGTGAAGTATAAAACTCTGGCTCCAACTGCTTGTTCCGGTACTTGTTGACAATGTCAGTGATTTTCTGTTTCCGGCGGACATGTGGTGGACTATAAGAATCGCTCTCCAGTCTCTTTCTTCTACAAATGTTGATTACAGTCTGCCTCACCAGAAAGCCTTGAAAACAGAGAGTTAAAATAATTGTCAATGATCAGTGAATTAATGAACGCTCAGTGTACAGATGTGCTGCTCTTCATATTCAAAACTACTGCATTCCATTTGCATAACTTTCCCTCCCCCAGAGAGACAGACATAACATGACGAAAAAAATGTCAGAAGACACAATGACAAGGAAAAACAGAATCAAAATGTGGCCTAAGAGTCCATTTCCTGCCCTGCATTATAACCGGCTATCTTCCTAGTACCTTGCGAAGTCTCACTTGTATAGTACTTAAAGATAGTTTAAAACTGACCAAAAATGTGATCCTCTTTTAACAAGGATCAAAGCATTTTCCACATGTGTAACTATTAAAAATTGGTTTTTTTTGGAAAGGTTTATATACATGTGAAAGGAGATAAACCTTAGCTCTTTTGCATACACAAAGACCTTACCAAGTGCTCGCCGGCTGACTATCATCCCATCCACAAGAGGGATGACCATGTTAAATTTTCCAGTGGCTCCTTGAATTTTTATCCGGAATAATCCAGTGTGCAAAGGGTGGATGAAGATGACTGGAACTTCTTTTTCAAGTGTTGTAGATCTTGACAAAAGAAAACTCTTTTTAGGCCAGACACATTAGAGTTGAAGACTCCCACATGCAGCATGACAATACCAATGGGACCAGCTGACGGCAATGGTGTAGGAAGCACCAGTGGGTCAGTCTGTTCAAAGTCCTCTTTCTGAAGCTT
Source organism: Dasyprocta punctata (assembly GCA_004363535.1). Classification (NCBI taxonomy): domain Eukaryota; kingdom Metazoa; phylum Chordata; class Mammalia; order Rodentia; family Dasyproctidae; genus Dasyprocta; species Dasyprocta punctata. The sequence continues at coordinate 93,077 of RJWM01005076.1, read as the reverse complement.
GCCTTACTGCTTTCTGCAATACTGAGTGCTCATTATTGGAGTCTGGCTTTTTAAGTTAACAAACAGAGGCTAAAAGAACATGTTTGGAAAATCGTGAGGAGGCAAAGGAGAAAGGCTAAACAAATCTACTGTGAGAGCTGAGAATCTAGCAGCCAGCTGTAGGACTTGCATTTAGTCCCCTTTCTGTAGGGAACAGAAGTGTGGCCATCAGAGCACAAGGAGTGCTAGCATACATGAGACTGCACCTGCAGCAGAAGACAGTGTAAATCCAGCCTCAGAACACTGGACATTTTTTTTCAGGAGTGAAAGATAAGTGACTGGGAGGTCTTTTGTCTGGACTGGCTGTCAACGTCCTCCTTAGCTGAGGTGATGATTGACCATACCCTAGTCATGGGAGTCCCTGCAGTCTCTCACCAAGCAGCAGGGGCTACAGCCAGCAGATGCATCTCTGAAAGAGTGAGTTACTCACCTACCTCAGGCATGGTCAGCCCATTAAGAGGTACTCCTGTTACTCAGTGCTACTGACAGTTGGGGGCTTTTCTTCCCCCAACATGAGCTTTTTTCCATACATGTAAAGTGATTCTTAGTAAAACCACACCGAGTTAATCTTTCAAGGTGTTAAAAAAAAAACTTTTTTTGTCTCTGTGTGGAGATTGAACCCACTGCATTTGCTATGAAGAACTGTGTTCTTACTAAAAAACAAACTATTAATATTGGAAGAGTATTTCAACTGTGACTAATGCTTGAAATTATTTTTTTCCATAACCTTTCAGAAGTAGTGGTGTCTTGAGTTACTATAAATCAACCTTTGAAAGTCAAATAAATAAACAGACAGATAAAATAAGACTGACTACCTTTTGTGGGGGAAAAAAGGGCAACTTTCTGGTCACAAGGGTATGATGCAGTTTATTAATTGTTGATATAGCTTAGTCACCTTTAATGCAAAGGTAATGTTAAGTAAACCAGATTTATAGGTAGTCATTTCTTAAATTCCAGACTCACGAAATTTTATTTAAAGGGCCTAGCTATTCATTTTTTTAAAAGACTGCTTTAACTTAAAACTGCATTTGAAACAGCTGATGTAACTATAATCCCAAGTGTGATTTTTTTGAAGAACCACATGGTAACATCATTTCACTGAAGTTGGATTGGCACCTATGTCCATGAGTTGGTGAACCATGAAAAAAATGAGACTAAAAGATGCCCAAACAGTAACTACAATGGTTGGTGCTGAGATTATTGTGAACAATTATTAATCATTTAGCAGTATATACGTTGTAAACTCTCGTAGCTGAATGGCATAAGTATGATTTTTTAAATTTCAGTGCATTTGTTTGTTTATTTTGCTTTTTGGAGACAGGGTTTCACTTTGTAGTTCAGACTGGTCTTGAATTCACTGTGCTGCCTAGGCAGACCACAAACTTGCAGCAATCCTCCTGCCTCAGCCTCTTGAATGTCACCACACCTGACTCAATGTAGTTAATTCTTAATGAAAAACCTGAAACCTAAACTGCAGATTTAGGCACCATCCAACAATTTTATCTAAAAATAACTTTACTTAACACATTTTAGTTTCTTAGAATCATATGTTATACAACTTGAGTGAGTTCTTTAAAAAGTATCAACCTCTTGTGTTTGCTTAGTATTGAAATGAATTTCTAGTTCTATCCTAGACATTTTACACTAGAGTAGCCAAATCCATTCTTTTTTTTCTTTTTTTTTTTTTTTTTCGGCACCGGGGATTGAACTCACAACCTCGTGCCTGCCAGGGCAGGCGCTTAAGGCACTGAGCCAAACTCCCAGCCCTGGTTTTATGAGGCAGGGTCGCACTATGTAGCTCAGGCTGGCCTTACGCTCGCGTTGTAGCCCAAGCCGGCCTCGAACTCACAACGCTCTGCCTACCTCAGCCTCCCGAGTGCTGGGATTAAAGGCGTGCACCACCACGCCTGGCTAGCCAAATCCATTCTTGTGTCCTTTTTCTAATGTGCTCTGTACCAGTGGTGAGTGTTCCTCCAGTTTCCTTACCAGCTGCTACAAAAGGTCATTTCATATCCCCATGACTACTGTCAACCCACAAAAAAGAAAAGCTATGTTTCATGCAACACTAACTGTTTGACTGCTAATGTATGTTTCTGCTTGCTGTGCCTTATTATGACTGCTTACTTGTGCTAATAAAGTATGTTCAGTATTCTCTTTGTCAAAAAAAACACTGGAGAAACTCTGTTCCCAAGACAAATTCTAAAATTTGCTAGTCTACCAATAAAACACAAATTTATGGTCAGATTGTATTACAGTTTTTGATCTGAAGAGACTGTAACAGCATGAGGCGTTTAACAGTTCTCTTCCAAACTAGCTCCAGAAAAGTCTATTTCATGACAACTATTCCATAGTCCTTTCAGCAAGTCAATGTCATTAAGAAAATAAAAAAAGGACTCTTCCAGATTAAAAGAGATTGAAGCAGTTAGATCTGATGCATGGTCCTGGAATGAATATGGGTTTGAACAAATTAATTGTAAAAGAATTTTTAAAAAAACAGAAAAATGTGAGTACAAAGGCTACTGTATGATAATAATAGAGTACTAACTTTATTATTGTGATATTAGCTTTAGCTATCTAAAGTGTTCTTGGTTTTCAGAATGTATACTCATGTATTTAGACTGTTACGGAACTTGTGGTTTTTTTTTTTTTTTTTTTTTGGTTTTTTTGAGACAGGGTTTTACTATGCAGTTGAAGCTAGCCTTGAATTCACTTTGGAACCCAGGCTGGCCCCAAACTCGTAGCAATCCTCCTGCCTCAGCCTGCTGAGTGCTGGAATTACAGGCATGCACCACCATACCTGGTCTTGAAATTCATTTTAAAATACTTAGCATAAAAAACATGGACATTTTAACGATGATCTGCCCTTTATAAATTTTTTAAAGAAGTAATAATGCTAAAATAAGCCATCTCAATTGACTTCATTAAAATAATAAAAATATAACAAGGTTACAATAAATTAATCTTCCATGCAATTAGATTCAGATTATGTAAACTGAAGGAACTGAAAGTGAAAATATCAAGCTGAAGGGCAGTTCTGTGATGAGAGAATTGAGGTTCACATTTGAGGACAAACACTGAGTTTAGACTCCTTTTCTTGTTTTACTGATGTACTGGATGTATTAGGCTGAGGAATAAATCCTATGGGCTGATCTTACCCATTAGTAAAATAAGGATGATAATTGTATCTCTTGGAATTATAAACCTAAAACCAGCATGCAAAAAGCCCTGGAAACCATACAGCGTAACGAAATATATTGTTAATATTCTCAGAATCAGATTATTCTCTTTTTATCCTTTTTGTGTACACACAGGTAAAGTACAAAGGTTAAAATAACAATAGTATTAATTTTACATAGAAATATTTTCTTGCTGGGCATGGTGATGCACGCCTATAATCCCAACACTTGGGAGGCTGAGGCAGGCAGATTGCTACGAATATGAGGCCAGCCTGAACTAATAGTAAGAGCCTGTCTCAGATAACCAAAAAAAAATAAATAAATAAGTAAATAAACTTTATTTTTATTTTAATAATAAAATTTTTAAAAGAAATATTTTCTCATTAAGCTGGGTGTGGTAGCACAGGTTTGTAACCCTAGTACTTGGGAGACTGAAGCAGTATGATCACTGTGAGTTCAAAGCCACCCTGGGCTACACAGTGAACTGGGGGCCAGCCTGAACTACATAGTGAGACCCTGTCTCAAAAAATAGAACATTTAAAAAGACAGACATATTTCCATATTAAATAGCTTGTTAGATTAGGATACTTAGACCGCCATTTGTCTAGGATTTTCCCCAAATGTAACTCCATCATCTCTACTTAATATTGGTAAAACAGTCTTCATTAATTGCCACAACTTCTCCAGTTTTCTTTTTTCTACAGATAATTAATGATATCATTTAAAATTTCTTGCTAGGGTGCTGAATATCACTAATTACCAGGAAAACAAAAATCAAAACTACAATGAGATATCATTTCACACCTGTTAGGATGATCATTTTTAAGAAAGCAAAGGTATGTGTTGGTGAAAATAGAAGAGGAAACTCTTGTACAATCTTGGTGGGAATGTAAATCAGTAAAACCACTATGGAAAAGGCTGTTCCTCAAAAATAATAAAAGTACAACTACCATATGATCTAGCAATCCCACTTGTGGATATACATCCAAAGGAACTGAAATGAGGATCTCAAAAAGATCCACTGTTATCCTAAAATATGCAATCCTAACGTGATATCTTCACTCCCATGTTCAGTGCAGCATTACTCACAAGCTGAGACATGGAAGCAACCTGCATGTCCATCAACAAATGAATGGATAAAGCAAATGGGGTATTATCCTATCAATTACAATAATGTGGATGTGGAGATGTTATGCTAAATGAAATAAGTCAGACACAAAAATACAAATCCTACATGATATCACTTATATGATGAATGTAAAATAATCAAATTCTTAGAAGTGGAGAGTAGAATGGGGCTGGAGAGAAATGAAAACAGGAAGGTATTGATGAAAAGAATACAAAGTTTCATTTATGAAAGATGAGTAAGTCCTAAAGATCAACTGTACAGCACAGTTGCTAACATTAATAAAATTTTGCTAAGAAGGTAGATTTGATATTAAGCATTATCAGAAAATAATACTAATAATGTGAGTGAGAGGAATCTTTTGGAGGTGATAGGCGTATTTGCAGCATAGGTTGTGGTGGTTTCATGTATACTTATCTTCAAGCTCAACAAGTTAAACACATTAAATTTGTACAACTTTTCGTCAGTCATACAGCAATAAAGTGTTTTAAAAATTTTTTGACAATGTGATAGCCATCTGCAGTTAAGTACAAATTTCTCTGATTCATCATTTTTGCCTTCAACCCTTTTTTTTTTTTTTGGCGGTACCAGGAATCAAACTCACAACCCTGCGCCTGCCAGACAGGCGCTTAAGTCACTGAACCAAACTCCCAACCCTACTTTTTTGAGGCAGGGTTGCATTTGGACCGGCCTTGTGCTCACGTTGTCGCTGAAGTGGACCTCGAACTCACAACGCTCCTCCTACCTCAGCCTCCCCACTGCTGGGATTAAAGGTGTGCGCCACCACGCCCGGTTCCCTTCAACCTTTTTGATACATTATAATTCCACTTTACTAACATACAATCGACATATCAAAACAGACATGCTGATCAACTTAAGGCAAATAAAAAGAACAAACCTCAGGGAAGTGCTGCTATTTGCCGTCGTTTCCACACCGGTACTGATCTCTGTCATTAGATCTGAAAGGGGAAAGTTTTCTGGAAGAAAACAGTAGCATTACAATTAAGATCGCCCTCACTTTTCCCAAGCAACTACTAGGAAATTTAAGTTCCTAATCTCTTTACACTGGTAGGGGACAAATACCTAGATGGTACTATTCTATAATATGTAATCCAAATGATTCTCCAAAATTAAAAAGAGAAAAATCTCCCTCAAGACATCCTAGCTAAGTTCACCTAAAGCAGAACACTTTAGGGAATGCAATTGGAGCCAACTATCACACTTTCCCACTGACTCTAAGCAGAACACGATCCTCGGTTAAGTATGGACTTCTAATGTTCTCTTGCTGCTCACAGAAAAATCACAACAATCTTATCTACAGCAGAACTCATAAGGAACAAAGTCACCTTTACACTAACACTAGAGGGCACAGGGAGAAGGGTGTGTGAAATGTTTTCCTTTACCCAAATCTAGAGGTCCCAGGATGACTGGGACAATGACTGAGCTGCCCATAGGAACAGCTAAAAGTTTTGTGTCTATTAGCCTCATTAAATCATTAAAGTTATGAAATAAGTGCCATCATTATCTCCATTTAAGAGATAAGCAATCTGAGGCTTAATACACTAAGTGGTGGAGCTGCCATGCAGAGTCCCATTCCTTTCACACACTTGGCAAGTCACTGTCATCCTATTATGGATAGACAGAGTTCTTATGCAATACCTATATCATCATAGCGTTCCACCCAGACGACAGATACTCTTGTCTCAGGTCCAAGGGGAGGCACAGGGCGACCCTGAGGCAGCTTCTTCATTCTGGAACTCGGACTGAGCTATATGCAGAATAAGAGAAAGAAAAAAAGAACTAGATTGATAAAACTACCCAGTCATATATTTATAAAGCTGTCCAGTGATGTAAGTATCAGGTCATGGAAACCAGGAAAATAGCACAAAACACATTAGTCAAAAAGTTCTTCTTTGGTTTCTCCGTTTGGGAGCCGTAATCTAGAAAAAGGAAATGAAGACCTCAAATTGTCAAAGGAAATAAAAGATAAGGAATACTGAACAATTATTTACATTAATAGTAATAAAATTTGTATGCAATGTTTTAATGAACATGTAAGGGGATCTCAGTCTATCTCTATTAAGTCTAGAAAGCAGTGTGCTTTTCCCATCAACAACATCACTAGTTTGTCTAGAGCTCCAAATCTCTAAAATGCTCTATGAACATGTTAGTCCTTGTTCCCAACTGCAATCTGTGCCTCATTTCTTTTTCTGGTTAGCAGAAATAAAACAGTTCTTGAGTTCTACTATTAAGTACAGTGTGTTTCGAGCTTCCACTTGGCTTTAAGTTTCTTTGCACGGCCAACAGGACTATGTGGCTTGCAGTCAAGAAACGGGCACTCTGCGCTGCACCACTTTTAGGGCATGTGGCAGAGCTAAGTTTATTCCACTGTCCCAAACAAAGCTCAAGTGCACAGAAGGGAGAATCCTATACTTCAGCTGAATTTTAAAATTAAAACTGCTTCATTAGCACAGAAATATATCTGCATTCACCAAATGACCACAGTCCGTGGCAACCTATCCATACCCCAGGTTCTTTTTTCTACTTAGGCATCCACAGAAAATGACTATGACCAAGAGGTTTCTCCTAAACAAATCATGGACTGCACTACCTATTCCCCTCCACACTGCACTCTGTGAAACCTTCTAAAACTTCTGATTTTCAAAATCAGTCTGCTACAATTTGCTGTTTCCTTTATTATATATCAATCAGTTGGAAAGATAGAAACCTCTCCCACATTCTCTTTAAAGCATGTACCTGTGTCAAAAGTAATTTTCACTGTGGAAGAAACCAAACTCAAACCCTGTCCAAATGGAGGAATGATTTCAGTCAACTTTATATATTTTATTGTTTTATTTTAAATCAATCTTCTTATGATTTGATTCTGTACTCTAGTTACCATTTACTTGGTCAATTTTCAGTAAAGATTAAAAGACAGCATGAGAGGAAAATACTCATAATGAAATAACATCTGCTGATAGCCAAGAAAAAGCATAAAAGCCAAAAGTTCTCTTCTTGTTGCAAGGATTATGTGGCATAGTCAGTACATTTATTCCTATGCAGTCGTGCCCTTCCTATAGTTCAAAGACCTTCTCCCCAACCCCACCCCAGTGTTTGCTCAAAACTACAGTTAGTACCAAATTCTATATGTCATGTATTTTCTTATATATGCCTACAGGATAAACTTTTATTTATAAATTAGGACAATAAAATATTAACAATAGTAACTAACAATAGAACAATTAGAACAATATACTGTATGTGGCCTACCTCTCAATATCTTATTATACTATACACCTCCTTCTTCCTGTGATGATGTGACATGAGATGAAGTGAAACATGATCTAGCATCAGGCTACTTCATAACAGTTACCTGAACTGAAGCATTATGATACTAGAGTAACATGGCACTACTATACAACTACTATGTGACTAACAAGCAGGTAGCATACATGGTATAGAAATGCTGTACAAAAGGATGATTCACATAACAGGCAGGATGAAGCAGGACTGCAGGAGATTTCACCAACTATATAGGATGGCATGTTCTTTATTGTTTATTTTTGGAATTCTCCACTTAATGTTTTTGGACTATGGTTGAACATGGGTAATGAAATGGCAGAAAATGAAACAGCAGACAAGGAGAGACTTCTGCAATGATCTACTCTCCAAAATGCTGTCATTTCTATAACGTCATACTTGTTTAAATTGAATATCACATTACTAAAGATATGGAAATACACCTAATGCTATACCTTCAGTGGATACTGTAGGGAATAAAATAGTTAGAAAGCAGTTGGTAAGAGCACAAGCATGATAGCAAACTAGCAAATGAAGGAAAACAAAGTCTTAGAATGAACTGTTTGTTGCATGCTGGGAAAAAGGAAATTGAGAGTATTTGTTTTAAAAAAACTTAAGTTACCAATAAATCAGTATTCTAATTATTCAAATGAATTAAAGTTAACTTTCCAGACATGATTCTGTAATTATCGCCATTTCGCTACAAATTTTCAGAGATTACTTAAAAAATAACTTACCCTCTGTGAAGAATTAAGATTGTCCGTGTGATTGGGGAAAAGCTCAAGTGTCAGGGATGGCTGTTTCAGAATTCCTGGCATAAGGTCCATGTTTGAGTCACTATCTTGGTCTGAGATGTTACTTTCCAATGAATCAGCTATAAGGCAAAGAAAAAAAATCAATTATACTAACTGCTACTTCTTTGCATAAAAAGTTTAATTATGGTACTTTGTCTAAGTCACTGCATTGCTTTTGGAAACTTTCTGTAAAGAATCAGGTAATAATATTTTAGGTTTTGCTGGCCATATAGGTCTCTGCTGCACATTATTTTTGTATTTTATTTATGATCCTTTAAACATGTAAAAGTCATTCTTGGCTGAATTTGGCAGGTATGCTATAGTTCACTGGCTCCTGCTCTAGATGAAAACTGAAGTTCTATCTGATTTACCACACAAGGAATGTAATAAAAGCCATCTGTCAATGTCTGAATTATTTTTGTTATATATTCAATCATGGAACACTGTGTAAAGTGAATAGTAGCACACTCAAAAGCTATGGACAATGTAGTTTCTGAGATTAAGGTATAATCTGGTTGGAGATAAGCACATAGAGTTAAAAACAAAACAGAAACCCAGGGAGACACAAATACTGCCTCAAGAAACAGGAGAGGATTAGTTGCAGTGGGACACAGCTAGCACAGTGGACGTTTCTTGACAGGATATAAACAAAGAGCCAACTGCAAAAACTGTGGCACAATGACAAGGCTCTAGCACTAAAGGGGCTTGCTGGTCAACTAAGCTGCTGTAGTTAGGGTGGCAGACTACAGTATTGTCAGGAAACCAAAGAGCTCTTACTGACCTAGAGCATGGAAGGGCAAAGAATGGAAAGACAAGGGTCTAAGCACAAAAGTTAGGAAGCTCTTAGGATTGCTAGCCTAAGGATGAGACTGTAAAAGTGACAAATAGTATCTCATCCTACAGTTGGGTCAAAAAAGAAGGCACCATTTTTGATCTATCACCTGGTAAGCATGAAGACATAGGTTTAATGGGCAAGTTCTAGGTAAAATAAAATTGTAAATTTCAGACTAAGAAGTCTCACTGACTCCTGAGCCATAGTCCTGCACTGCCATCTTTTCTAGATTGCTCAGGTTTATTTTACTCAGTGTCAGAATATCAGCCTCATGCCATCATGAGATCCTTCCAGTTACAGCCTTCTGTAAGGTTCCTCAAAAAAGCTCTCACACGGGAACAGGTAGGTAGGTGGGGGAATCACTGATAATTTGTAAAAGAAATGAACAAACTGTAAACCAAGGGGACTACACATTGATTAAATTAGATGAAAGAAAGACAAAAATTGGCTTGAAGTGGAATTCTACTACTTCGATTATTGAGGATCAGTCTGTGTCTTTACTTTCCATTAGAAAGTGAAGAGAAGACAATATCTTCTACCTCTGTATCATCTAATAATTATAATGCTTTAGAAACTGGAGAGTGCATCTTTCAACACAACAATACCATACACATTTTTGAATAAAAAAACAAGTCAAAACTAGCACCGTGCAAAAAAAAAAAAAAAAACAAAAACAAAACACAAATCCAAAACCTCTTACTCAAGGACTCCACAGGAGAAGGAACCACAAAGGCTATTTCTGTCAGAGCGTCGGCGTAATACAGCACCTTCTTCTGCCCATTGAAAATGCTGGCCCCAACAGCTTCAGAGGACGTTACTTCATCTAGGAGCAAGAGACACTGCATTACGCTTCCAACAGCAGGCAAAACGGATGTTACTGCTCCAAGAAATACTAACTGCTAAATAAAGTCATAATAAACAATAGAAGATAAGTTTCGAACCAGAACCAATCCGTGTGAAAGAATTAAGTATATTTATTAAATGTCTTTATACTACCTTTAATTCATAAAAATCTTAATTTCACAGTTTCTGAAACTATAACAAACCACTTCTGCTCGGCAGGGCCTTAAACTTACTAGTATGAGGCAGAGTAAGGGAGCAGTCCTTTTGGAGCAGGTAAATAACGAAAACAAAGACCACCGCAGTCCTAAAAAACCTGGGCCGGGGGTGTGTGTGTATGGGGTAGGGTTGCATGTGAAGAGTTTCTGGCCCTGGTGTCTCCCTGCTATTGCTCGGCTCTGCTTCTGCTCCACCTTTCCCAGTGGACAATGAGATAATATGAAAACAGACAGGCAGGTTGAATGTCCACTCTAAGCTAGCAAGACTGAATTAAAAGAAACAATTCCTGAGAGCCAGTACAGTTCTCAGCTGAAATGAACACAACATCCTAACAATGATATGTGAAGGGTCAATAACTTGACAAAAGGCTGGGCAGAAGAACAAGCATTTCTCAGGAAAGGAAGAAAAGCAGGAAAAGGCCCTTGTTCTTAATCATAATTAAAAACAAAATTTTCCAACTAACATATTACAAAAGTCTTAATGCTACTGAAGATATAGCAAACAAATTATGACCAGAGGTTAGCAAACTATTTCTGTAAAAGCCACATAGTAAACACTATGCTTTGTGGACCATATAATCTCTGCCACAACTACTTCATTCTGCGACTGTAGGATGAAAGCTGCCATAGCACAAAAGTGACAGCATGGCTGAATATTAAGAACACGCTACTGAAAAAACAAAAAACAAGTATGGGCTACAGTTTGTAGACTCTGGGCAAACACTATCTTTGTAGTGGATACTACGGTTCCTGCCCTGATACCCCACTCTACCTGCCCCTCTTCTGTATCACGCCTGAAGTGTGAGTGCGACTGATCCTAAATAATAGCTCTTCCTTGTCTGTATCTCTCTGTCAAGGTCTTTTCTGGGACAGTTCTGCCGTATTCTAACCACTGTGAACACTGAGGAATTGGGGACCAACAAAACTCTGAAACTCAGCTAATATCTAGCCTTGAGGCTATTGTGCAGTATACATGTAAAGCCTGGTTAAGTACTATGAAGACAAGATGTCCAGAAGAACATACAAACTAGTAAGTGACCCACCCCTGTGAGGACTGGCAGTAAGACAAGACTTTTCCTTTATATATCTTTCTTTGCTTTTTGAAACAAGACTAAAAATTCAAAGTAAAGGGAGAAAAATCATGCATAGCAAAAACAAACAACATTAAGAGTTTACCTTGCTCAGACCCTTCACCATCACTGCAACTGTTAATTGACCAACTGGTAGAAACATGGCCAGTCCAACCAGGGTGTCTGCCCACATCCACTGACCAGCCGAGGGAGAGCAAAAATTCTAGAAAATGTGGCTGAACATTTCTGGAAGACTCCACATTCTTCAAAATCTGGAATACATACCAATCATTAGCTATTGTGAAAGAAACACAAGAGCATACTCAAATAAATCTTCTGAAACATCAATTTACAGATCCAGTCACAGGTACAAAATAAAGTGGGGAATTTATCACAGACAGACTGGGACTAGCAAGGCCTCACGCAAGTTTCTTAACCTGTCTCAGTTTCCTCAGCTTGCAGTGGGGTTAACTGTGATGTCTGTGAAGATTCAATGAGATAATGCTAAGTAAAGCCTTGAGTGTCCTTCTTAAAAAAAAAAATTTAATAAGCCAGACACACTTATAAAAAATAAACAAAAGACAGTGTCTATACCTTGAAAGAGTTAAGAGCCTGGCTAATGAGAAACATTACCCAGGCATGTGATTTTTAAATTACAAGTCTTGGCAAATGCTATAAAAGTACAAACTTAATAGAAATGTAAAAACAGTCCCTGCTTGTTGTGTTATGAAATTTTGTTTTATTTTTTTCCCTTTGAAATAAAACAGAGAAAAAAAAAACAGAAAGAAAGAAAGAAAAGAGGGTAAAAATATCTTTTTCTTAGTCCATAGGAATGTAGCACTCCAGGAAAAGTAAAATGACCAGAAGCTCTTTACTAAGCACCAAGTATAATGCCTGGCTTTCTTCTGGCTTTAGAAAAGGGTCCCTCCTTCTGATACAGTGGCTCTCATCTAGGGGTGATTTTGACCTCCATGGAGTCTTCTGGCAATGTCTGTAGACATTTTTGGTTATAACTGGTGGGACAGTACTGGCATCTAGTAATAGAAGCTATAAAGCTGCCGCTGAATGTTCTAAATGTCCCAGGACAGCACCCACAACAAGGAATTATCTGGCCCAAGATGGCAATAGTGCTGCTGTTTAAATGCAAAGTTCTAAAGGAAAACAGCAATTCCTCTCTAAAAAAATGAAAAGGGAGGTATCTATCAGAGACTATCAAAACTATATGAGCAATTTCCTAAAGATTCCCTTGGCTTCTTCCAAACCTGCATCAAAATCAGCAAAACCAAGATCACCAAATCATTATTTTTACCCCTCCCCCCAATCAAGTGACTGCAATGCAGCCAGTTCACAGATCATCCATAGAATACTAATATACGTCCAAGACCACATGGAGGCCTGCGAAAGTAAAAATATGAGAAGTTATACAGATTACTACTCCATCTACTAAGCATCACTGCTAGGATGACCTCTTTAACACAGAACTATTCTTAAAAGCATCTTGTTTGGTTCATCCACAGCCTATCACACGACACTGTAAAGTGTATCAAGCAACTGATCTGACATCTAGTTTACGTTTTTGCATTTAATTTTTTTATTTAGAAACTCTTAAATAAATCATTCTGAAAATTCAGTCAAAAAGTAGTAAGTGAGTCAAATTTAACTTGCAGGCCACTTGCTGGTAACTAAAAATTAATTCCCTGGCTAGGGGGCAAGGTCCCAGTCATTCTCAAGGAAGCCTCCAGGAATCTTCATAGTTTCCTCATCACGCACAGCCCCTAGAAACCTAAGAAACTGAACAGAGTTAGGAACTGCCCTAAGAGTTTACATCTTCTTCGGATAGTAAGAAAACCAGTCCCATTCCCATGTGAACAATGCGTTAGATTTCCGTCAAAGTAGATCTCAAACCCTGTAATTTAATTTAGCTGACATTCTTCTAAAAAAACTAGTGTTCCTGAAGCTTCAGTGTTTTAATTTCATTTGCCACCAGTCTACCTTCTCAAAGTTCTCAGCAATACTCTCTTACCTCTGGAGAATTTACATTACTTTCAGAGAAACAATCACCAGTCTACCTTCTCAAAGTTCTCAGCAATACTCTCTTACCTCTGGTGAATTTACACTACTTTCAGAGAAACAATCTAGTTCTGTCTTTTTCACTATGATCAATGCATACTTCAAATACTGCTTAAATGTCTGTTCTTCCAGAAAACCTTCTTAAAGTCAGGTCAGGTTTTCCTGTTATGGCTATGATATGCTTTAGTATCCCTAGTACCATACTTTGCTATGGATGCTCATTTAATGGTCTGTTTTCCCCTCCTGACAGTAGTTCTAGAAGGCAGAAGCTTTATGTATCTTGTCACTGTAACCCTGGGACAATTACTGAACCACTAACATGAAATGAAAAGGAGTATTTTTCATAAACTTCTTTATTAGCAGTTCACCAATACGTAATTTGAAATAGTACTTCTCATGAAAATATTCTGTGCTGGCAAATTTCTAAAGGTGTGCTAATTTGATGAATTAATGGTCTTAGTCTTATTCCAAGATCACATAGTCAAAGTACACTAACATGATCACAGTTCCCTAACCTAACATGTCTGAATACTATATTTTTACAAATCTGCCATTTAACCCTTCCTAATCACAGCTGGTAACTGTCTATTCCATTTTTCAACTATTCACTTCCAATAGAAACTTCAAAATCACCTCCTTCTGTGTTCCATTCTCACCTCTAGTTTTCTTTATCCTTCCAGTCTCTTCTGTTACACATATCCAATTGTATTATACACTGTCACCTGGTTTGATCTTTAACTCAGTTGTTCTTTCCCCCACTGCACACTATGCATGCCTCACCTGAGACAGTGTGCTTGTGAGTTTACTGCTTGCAAAGGGAGCTCAAGGGAAAGAAAGACACATACTACAGATCTACACTGAACCACACTCCTTAAGGGTCAAGACTAGGACACTAAGCATCATAATTTTAATTTGGTTTCTGAACTGATTCTTAAGAATCTAAGCATCAAGTATAAAATATTCATTGCTTATGAAGGACAATACTTTTATGTAAAATCCTGTATATGTACAGCACAAAAAGTCATCCCCCCAAAAAATTCAGAATTCTTACCTCTTGGTTTGTTTTCTGACCTGGTTTCATATAGAAAATAAAAACTGTGTCAAAAGGACGACATGGCAAGAGATCCAGATACCCAATGTCATCAAAAAACCCAGGTATCGTGGGATCAAGTGCAATAAGGTGAGGAGGTAGACGACTATTTGCAGGTTCCTACCACCAAAGGAAGAAAGGTGCAACTGTTATTTCTTTCATTACTTGTAAAGCAATACTTGCTCACAATTTAATAGAAATTAAATTAAAAATTATATATTGATAATAATATTTGACACAATTTAAAACTTAAGAAATGGCAATGTTTATGTTACAAGCTGACTTATTTTGTGTTAAACACTACTAGAAGAATCTTCTACCAGTTAATCTTCACATGACCAAAGAAAGGGTTATTTTTATCATCCCATGATACAGGTAAGGAAAAGCCAGGTAACTCACCTCAAGAACACATAGTTGGCAAGCAGTGATGCATGCCAGGACACAGCCCTAGATAGTCTGATCTTACTGTACAATATAGGAGGGGTTTGGCTTACAAATACTGTTACACAATGACCTTCATCTCTCTTTAAAGTAGCACGGAAGAGCTGAGTCAACTGAAGCCATCATTTTCAGTAATAAAGTTTACTAGGGAAAGACTTTAACATTCCTTTTCTAATTATTTGTAGATTTTATTCCTATGCATAATATAGGTTCTGCATTACCAAGAAAATTCAGGACTGGGTATTATCAAGAGTCCCCTTAATGTTGCATAAATTTACAGGGTAAGTTGTCCTTGTATTCATAATGTACAATACCACAGAATTTCATTTACTTACATGAAGAACAAGTCAATAACCAGGTTTTTAAAAAAAATTTACCTTTATTCTCATAAAAATATTATAACTATCATCAGCTGCATGTTAATTTGTGGATATATTTGCTCATAAAGTTTATGAAAATTACCTTCAATGCCTCTAAGGACAAAAATCCAAAATGTGAGAGGAAGAGGCGGGCTGTTTGGAATTCCTGGGCAGGGGCTGGGGGCTTGCAATCTGTAATGGGGTCAGGAAAGCTTCTCTTCTGCAATTCCCCTTCACTCTGCTGCTCAAGGTGTATCTCATAAGCAATCTGCTGGGCCATGCCGCTCCTCAGTTTCTCATGTCTCTCTTCTAACTGAAATAAACCAATATTTTATTTTTGTGAACTTACTCCTGTACTCTCAACAACTGCTTCTTCATCTTCTGATACAAATGATACCACTCTGTCTTTGCTCCCCTTCAGGTAAAAATAGGGGATGAAGTGTTCCCATCCTACTTCCAGATCCTCATCTACTTTCACTCTGTAGCATCCCTTTATGTTGTAAAACCCTACCTTATCCATATGGATTCCCTGATAGTATTTTTGGATACTCTCTTATATCCCTTCCTTCCCTTCTGATCAAACTTACTTTAAAATTCCATTCTCTGGTAAATGATGATCCTTCTAAAACCTAACAAATTAGTTCAATTCTATGACCTCAACCTTCACAATTCTGAATACCCCGAGCCCTTTTTGAGGGGGGAAGGAGTACTGAGAATTGAACCCAGGCCTTCACACACATCCTCATCCCTTTATTTATTTTTATTTTTGAGACAAGGTCTCACTAAAGAGACGCTGGACTTTAACTCCAAGGCTGGGCATTAACTAGTGATCCTCCTGCCTTAACTTCCCATTTTGTAAACTTGTACCACAAGGACCAGTGCTGAAAATATCTTAAATCTCATCTGTGACCTACTTTCAAGAGCTGCAACTCTGAAATCTCCTCTCCAATTCTAAATCCCCTTCCTGCACTACCGGAGCCTGTGCTTTAAAATTACTGAAGACCACTTAACCCCTCCTCCTACTGTTTCATTCCATTAGAATTCTTCTGCATCCCAGCTAAGCTTAACCCACCCAAACCTAACATCTTAATCCCCTCTCCTTATGCACATAAAATGGCTGTGTTGGACTTTATCCTCCCAAATTCCTAACCTTGCCAAACCCTACACCACTCCAATTCTTTATTTATGCTCTCAGATCCTAAAGACCCGAAGTGAGCAGAGTGAGTTAAGTAACTTTACCACACGTGACGCTGCTCAACTTCATCTGGACTGCCTGGCAATTTAAGAAGTACAGTTGATCCTGGCCTGAGCGCCTCCAACCAGGAGACAAGTAAGACTGCCTTCCAGGGACCTGCGCGACCACCTTGGATCCCAACAGGAGAAAGAAACAGGCTTCTCGGGAGCCTGCCCAGTCAGGCCTGAGCGCCTCCAATCAAGAGACTAGTAAGACTGCCTTCCAGGGGCCTATGTGACCAGCGTGGACCTCAGGAAGAGAAACATGTCCCACCCCGCAGTAAAGCAAATTGCTGGTTCGGAGGTCTGGCTACATTGATAGCAACTAAGGTACAAAAAACAACCAAATGCTAGTATTGTTTTGTTCACTTTGCAGGCCTGGGGCTGGCAGCCTGAGCATCTCTTTGGAAGATGACAGTATGCAATGTAGCAAAAACGGGGGATTCTCTTCTATCTTATCTTTCAGGCCCGATACTGTTCTCTTTGCTTTGCTTTATTCTGATTTTTCTTTTTTTTTTTTTGCCCTTAATTTATACTCTGTTTTTATTGGTTTCATTGTGCTTTTTTGGTTTTTTTTTTTTGGTTTGATTTTACTATACCTGTTGGAAAGGTCAACTATTCTGAAAATAACAAGATATACTATAGTAGCTATTGTTTTCATAGTATCTTTCTTAGAAGTTCTGTACAAGTTCTACTGCTTTGTTTTGATTGACTTCATTCTGATACATTTTGTTGGATTTTTCTATCTTTAAAAAAAAAAAGAAGTACAGTTGATCGTCCTATACACTGCAAGAAGTAAGGCTGAAATTTACACAAGGTTTTTCAATTCCTTTTCTTTCCACTCTACATGCCTCTGAACCTTTACCGGCTCTCTCATCCTCTCCTGTCTTATCAGAAATATCCCCTTTCTAGATAAAATCACTTAGACTCTTGACTCTGCTGCCTTTATTAGTCATAATTCCCTTAGTGTTAGCTGAACTCTTTCTACTAGGTCATTCTGTTCAACCTATAAGCATTTAATATTTGTCCCATTCTTGAACGTAAAAAAAAGAAAGAAAAGTAAAACTAACCTTGCCTTTCTTCAGCTAAGTTACTTCCTAATGCTATTCTCTGTCTTCCCCTTTACAGCTACTAGGGTGTATATTCGCACTTCTCACTCATATAAATCACTCCCCAACCCCTTATTCTCAGTCCTCCACTTTACACTCCCTTGAACCTGCTCTCTAAGGTGAGGTACAATTCATCTTCAAATCCAGAGCCCTTTCTTATGCCTCCTTCCCCCAGATCTCTCCAGCATTTGAGAATACAGTTTTGCATTTCGATCTTGTTCCCCATGATCTGACATACCTTGACCCGCCACTCCTTAAAGTTCTCTCTTAAGAGATCATTTATTCTAAATATCTAAATTAATCTAAAGTGAAATAAATTTTCCCACCTTCCCATACCTGTCTCTTTCCGAATATCCGTATGTCTATGAATAGCCCCAACATCTCTTTGTCACTCAAGATCAAAATCTAAAATTTCTTAGCTCTTCTCCTTCCCTCATCAACCCAAGACTATTTGGACGTACCTCCACAATACACTGCATATATTAAACTTCATTTTCAGTGATGCAGTCTTTCTTTTCTCCTGCTTGGATTGTCAAATGCTCTCTGAACCTCTCTCCCTGCTAAATATCCTTCACTACTAGAGTCTGATCCTGTCATCACACTACTGAAATCTACTATGGAACAAGCCAGGCAGCCCGTGACCTTGACTCTCAGCAGTGAGGTCCAACTGCACAGTCAGCCACAATATATACTCGATTTGCTACAAGTTCTTTCCATACATAGAAAGCAATGCCTTGACCAGACATCATTTAAGAATGTTTGTATTCCTTTTCCTTAACAGCTAAAAACAATTTATCTTACTTCTTCAGTGACAATTTCATGCAAATCCGGAATGCTGAGATCTGCTTTCACAAAAGGAATCTTGTCCACCTCTTCTGGAAATGGCCGATGTTTCACAGTATATTTAAAACCAACATCATTTTTAGGAACTGGACGAGGTTCAGGCACAAAAAGCTGTTAAAATAATGCAAATAACATTATATTTATTAAATAGGGCTCAATACCAAGGTGTAATGACATGTATATCCCTAGTCTGCTTTGATTACATGTTATAAAAACTCAGTAAGAATCTGCAAATGCTACAGCTCATGCTTAAGGTAGGCAGTCTGTATACTTGTGTGCTCAATTTTACTTTCCTAAACATATTCATCAGCCAGGGATTTAGCTCAGTGGCTTAAGCACCTGCCTGGGAGGTGCGAGGTTGTGATTTCAATCCCCAGTACCCAAAAAAAAAAAAAAAAAAAGAGACAAGGGATATTTGAGCCAAGCGAGGTAGCGCATGCCTTTAATCCCAGCACTCAGGAGGCTGAGGCAGGAGGATTGTTGCGAGTGCAAGACCAGCCTGGGCTACAAAGTGAGTTCAAGGCCAGCCTGAACTGCAGAGTGAGACCCTGTCTCAAAAAACAGGCCTGGGGATTTAGCTCAGTGGCATAAGCACCTGCCTGGCAAGTGCAAGGTTCTGAGTTCAATCCCTGATACTAAAAAAAAAAAAAAGAAAGAAAGAAAAACAAAAAACAAATTCATCAACTTATAGATTTCATGATTGATGAATCAATTGAGGAACGCTACTGCCCAGTCTGAATTTCCCACATTCAGTGCTAAGCTCATGGATGAGTCATTTCAGAGGTTTCTTCTCTCTCTCTCTAACAGGTATCAAATCATTCCACACAATATAGTACAATTTCAGGTACCCTTGGTAGTCCTTAAAAAGTGAATTCAACTTTGGAACCTTAGGTGACTTAACCAACAAAGCATGGATAGCAAAACTAGGTCCTCATGGTCCTAAAGCCTTGCTTTAATATGTATATGGTACCTACTAAACCATCCGTAAGTTTTAGTTACTTTCCTTTCCCTATGAGTAGTCAACACTAACTTAGAGGTTTGCAGAGCTGTTAACAAAATGTGATAGGTATCATGCCCCCAAAATAAAATCAAGGTGTACTCAAGGGATAAAAGACACAACTCACACGACAGACAGATCCACATTACTGAAAGACTTTTAGAGTGGGATATGATAGCATATACCTGTAATTCCAGCTGAGGCAGAAAGATCACAAGTTTGAAGCCAGCCTTGGCAAATTAACAACTTAACGAGATTCTGACTCAAAAACTAAGACGGGAGGATCACATCATGCTCAATGCCAGCCTGGGATAAAGTGAGTTATTTTTTCATTTGTGGCACCGGGGATCAAACTCACAAACTCGAGCCTGCCAGACAGGCACTTAAGCCACTGAGTCAAACTCCTGGCCCTAATTTTTTTGAGACAGGGTCACACTATGTAGCTCAGGCTGGCCTTGCTCTCAAATTGTAGCCCAAGTCAGCCTAGAACTCACAACGCTCCTCCTACCTCAGCCTCCTGAGTGCTAGGATTAAAGGCGTGTACCACCACGCCCAGCTCATACTGGTCTTGAACTCACTATGTAGCCAGGCTGGCCTTGAACTCATGATGATCCTCCTGCCTCAGCCTCCTGAGTGCTGGGACTATAGGCATGTGATAACACTTTGAATGTTATACAATCTTTGAATCACCCACCTACACAAACACATGCACACACACTCATCACTTCCCTGTAACTTCTGATGGGTACCTTCTGATTTGCTTTTGCTCCTCTGGGTAAAAGGCAAAGCTGTTGTGCCCAAGCAAGTCTTCCAGACATTCCCCGAACCAGAACAGTGACAGAGGGGAAAAAATCATCTAGAATCAAACGTGTAAAAGTTGTTATTTCAGACAACCACCATGTATAATTCACAGTCTTTCCTTCTCTGACAGTACTGATAAATACACTAATTTAGCTGCAGAGAAGACTTGAAGGGTGATAACTTACTCTGTTCATTTCCAAGAGGTTGCTCCAGCATGGCCAGGATGACACTGTTATCCAACACAAAGTATCGGAAACTATGCTTGTTTATAGTTGGCAGCCCGGAGTATTTGATAAGAGTGGTCTCATTCACCAGACTACAAGGAGAGGCAGGACCACTGGGTGAAGGAAATGCACCAAGCAACTGCATAATACTATGGAGAATGAAATGGAGAATAGTTAATCCCCAAAGCAAAATATTGCGTTCACCTGAAGCACTTAACTCCTCTAAATTTTAATTGGCCATAGCCATGTTTCTTCTTCACGAGTCAGATTCACTCCTCATGAATACTATGACATGTTGTCCTGACTGCCCTCCAAGACTGAAAGGCCCATTCCCACAGATGTATCTGTAGGGAGACCACAGCTTTCAGCTGAGTCCCTCTCCAGGACTCCCCTCAGCCAATGAGAAATATCTCAGTCAGGAACACAGTTTATTTCCGGGATGGACCACATCCAATGAATGGCTGATACGAGGTTACACGCCCAGGCCCTCACCTCAGCATGAGAGAATGCTGAAGCATCAAGCCAGCCCTAGAGCACTTTGCTGCAAATGCATTACAGTTTAGTACCTCCCTTTGCCCAATCCTACTTTCTCCATCCCCCCACAGAGACTGATAACTGCTTGCAAGCAAATTTCTTTTAGTTCGCTACCCAGGGAATATGACTAACCACACTTCCAAATTATGATGCTCCTAAAGACATACTTAAAAATGTGGTTGTGTGGTGTACACCTGTAATCCCAGAATTGGGAGGCTGAGGCAAGGGAATCATGCAAGCACAAGGCAGCCTGGGCTACATAGTGAGTTCAAGAACAGCCTCACCTGTGTAGTGAAACCCTGTCTCAAACAACAACAACAACAAAAAAAAAAAAAAGGGAAGATAAAAATCTTGGGTCCTCCATCCATGTTTTAGGATTGTACTACCTAATGGATTCTAGATCTTTAAAAAAGGACCAATGAACCAAACTGCCTCACTTTTCAGATGAGGAGATTCAGACTCAGAAGAGGTAGGTAATGGTTAAGAGGTCAGAAACTAGCTTCTTGTGTGGCCATGCAGAGACATCTTCATTTTATAGACAAAGAACTTAAGGCACCAATAGTTGCATCTCAAAGAACTATTGCAATTAATTGTAAGTCTGTATAAAAAATGCTTTATAAACTAGAATTCAATTCATCACACCTTAATGTTCAGAAATGTTTGATTTCTACATACTTTCAATGAACAGCTCACATAGTTTGTACTTTGTGGTATGTAAAGTTTTAGATACTTTATGCACATTATTTGGTGTAGTTTCATAACAACTCTATGAGACATGTTGCATTATTATTCCCAATTACAGTAAGAAACTGAAGCATAGAGAAAAGGCATCTTGTAATTAAAATATAAGGACTTTTCCTTATTATTCTAATATACCCTGGTCTTTTCTTCTTTTTCTTTTTCTTTTTTTTTGGTACCAGGGATCAAACTCACAACCTTGTGCTTGGCAGGCAGGCACTTGTGCCGCTGAGCTTAACACCCAACCCCTCACCTGGCCTTTCATATACATGCCACATGGAAAGTTAAAGTCCCATGATACCACTTCTATCATTCAATCCTAAACTTGTGTGATGTCTCTTCATCTCTCTCATTCTAAGGTTTGAAACAGAGACCCCTGATAATGGAAGGAAGCACGGTGCAACAGATGTTTTTCTCCTCCTAGAGATGCCTAAGAACTACCAGGACTCAGGGAATTGGATGATGAGTTCAAATCTGTAATGATTTGTGCGAAACAGAACAAAACCCAGATTAGTAATGAGGAAACATGGCTCCGGTCTTCTACAATGAGACAAAGATGAATGTCACAAGGCACACAGGCCAGGAGAACTTGTACTCCAGGTAAGATTCTAAGATAAGAGGAACCTCGATTCACAAATTTAATTTCTTTGATTTTGGAAAAGATAGCAACATTTGTGTTTGTGTGAGAAAGATGGCTGGTGGTATTTGTTACCCCATGCCAAGTCTCTAAACAAAAACAAAATTTTGCCAAACTTTTTTGTTTGTGAACCAAAATGGTTGCCAACTGAACTGTTTT
The DNA here is from genome assembly GCA_004363535.1 of Dasyprocta punctata. Classification (NCBI taxonomy): domain Eukaryota; kingdom Metazoa; phylum Chordata; class Mammalia; order Rodentia; family Dasyproctidae; genus Dasyprocta; species Dasyprocta punctata. The sequence continues at coordinate 70,447 of RJWM01005076.1, read as the reverse complement.
CAAACAAAAGCGTTTGGTGAACCGATGTACTACTGTATTATCAAATAAACTGCTAAAAAAGGAGTAAGTCAATAAGATGAAATCATACTAGCCTAACCACATTTTTTCTTCTTGACAGGAACTAGATGAGAAAAGTAGGTAACTATAAAATCAGGACAAGTATTTGACAGTTTGTCACGATGAACTTGTAAATAAGATTTTAAAATCCTTGTGAATGTGAAGGAAATTCTCTGCTGCTCTGCTCTGTGAATTTATTTATGTTCCACATGTTTTATCAATGTTTTATCAAGGTCAAATAGAAATCACACAGCACACTCGAAATCTGCAGCTGATCAAAGGCTGAGCAGCAGAGATGCTGTATCAGGAGAGCTGAGATTTAAAAGAGTGAAAGTGTGGCTATGGTGGCACATGCCTGCAAGCACATGGGTGGATGAGGCAGGAGGATCACCAAGAATTTGAAACCCTGCCTCAAAACACAAATGCACACACAAGATAAAAGGCTTAAACCAATGGCCTAAGTCTTACAATAAGAAATATCAGATTTAAATGTAAAGTTCTATGTGTTAAACATCCACAAACAAATAAGGATAAGAGATAAATGATAGATGAAAGGTAAACATATGAAAAAGACTCAAAAATTTTAGGTGACTTAATGCAAATAACTAGGTTCTCAAAAACCCAATGCAGCCTCTAAATACATTTTACTGAAAATGTAGTATTCTATAGATTTTACATGTCTTCAGTTCACGTCTACCTGTGAAACCTACCCCAATTTGTGGGAGTAGGGTGTACACTAGAGAGTAGAGCGCTTGCCTAACATACACAAAGCCCTGGGTTCAAACTTGCAGCTATCCTCCCACCTCAGCCTCCAGTGCTGGGATTATAGGTATGCGCTTCCCAAAGTTGTAATTCAAACTTGATGGTGGAATCTTTTTTCCAGACGCTAACAATATTTATGTTCTTTCTGGTTTGGATTCCCAGCATGGGGAGTTTGATCCCTGGGTTATGTTGTAAAACTTTGCCTCACACACAACGAAGGAAAACAAACAAACAAACAAACAAAACAAAACAAAACACAGGCCTGGTGGCGCACAGGAGGCTGAGGCAGGAGGAGCGCTGCAAGTCTGAGTCCAGCCTGGGCTTCAAAGTGAGCTCACAGCCACCCTGAACTGTACAGCAAGACCCTGTCTCAAAAACACCACATACACACACACACACACACGGGGTAGGGGAGCGAGGAGTGGTGTGCCTTATACTACAACCTGGTATAAGAGTGACCAGGATAACTGGGAACAGAGGAATTCACTCCCTATCTATATACTTGAGCTCAGGTACCAACACTAGGAGCATTCTATATAACCCCAGACAAAAGCACATAATATCCTTTTCTTCTCTCTTGCTCTTAAGCCTGAAAACCTAATATATCTGCACAGTGCGTAGTGTTCCTTTTCTGTTGTCCCAGCACCATTTCTCTGTCTGAGATCTTCAATAAATGTAGTTGCTTTTCCTCACCATTGAGTGTATGCTTTGTAATACTTTGCTTGCTGTTCACAAAAGTTTGGAATCTGTCAGATCCACTGCAGTTACTATAGTACTTGAATTCTTATAATGTGAAAAATAACAGAAGGTACTGCAGGAAGTTAATCAGAATATCAGCGATGTCTTCAGACAGTACGACTGTCTAGAAAAAAAATTTCACCATCAAGTCTGAAGTAGAAACAGTGGGTTGCCAAGTATAGATGCACATGCCAGTAATTCCAGCACTTGGGAGGCTGAGGCACGAGGCCTGCTGCAAGTTTGAGACCAGCCTAAACTACATGCTTGAATGGCACAGCAAGACTCTGTCTCAAAACAAAACAAAACAAACTATACTGAACCAAACCAGTGGGTAGAAGTTAAAGTAGAAGAGATTTTTAGCTCAGTGTCAATCATTAAATTTTTGGTAAATGAAGTGGGCAATCTCTTAGGGGACAGAGTATCCCAACTTTACAAGCTAAATGACTTGGCAAATAGGTGTCAAAGGTGACTTAAGCAGAAGAACACTAAAATGACTTCCAGGAGTCCTAATTCTATACTCATCTCACTACATCAAGGGGAAAAAACCCAATTAGCTAATCTATCCCACTGCTGTCTCTGTGTACACAGCATTTTGAGGGTTACTGAAGACAGAAAATTGGGTTCTACCCGGACTGGGGTGACAACACTAACATGTATAAAAAACAGTATAAATAAGTATAATGATGACAGTATAGACTTCCATGCTGTGTGGTAGGGTCACAAAGAATGAGCACAGAGGGGCAGGAAAGAGTTGTGCTTCAGAAGCAGAACAACCAACAGAGTCCCATGGAGGTAGCTAGAACTGATGGAAGCACTAAAGAGTGGAGGATATGACCAAGGGAACAAGAGAGAAGTCCTGGAATGCAAAAGAGCATAAGCAGATAGAAGCATGCCCCGAT
>RJWM01005076.1:13898-67891 GCA_004363535.1 Dasyprocta punctata | reverse complement strand
GACTGTGGTGGCAACACTAACGTGTATCAAATATAGTATAACTGAGTATAATGATGACAGTATAGAATTGCATGCTGTGTGGTAGGGTCACAAAGAATGAGCACAGAGGGGCAGGAAAGAGTTGTGCTTCAGAAGCAGAACAACCAACAGAGTCCTAAGGAGGTAGCCAGAACTGATGGAAGCACTAAAGAGTGGAGGATATGACCAAGGGAACAAGAGAGAAGTCCTGGAATGCAAAAGAGCATAAGCAGATAGAAGCATGCCCCGATCACAGCCACAAGTGGTCCAACTGTAACAGGGTTGTGTGGGTAACAGTAACAGGCAAGATCAGGTTGTCCCACTGAAATTCAAACCAAGAAATTCAGGCAACAAGGCAGGGAACAGAGTTCTCAGTTTTCAGTCACTTAAGCAACAAGATAAAAGTTCTGGAGCACCATTTGCGGACTGCGGAAGAGAACAAGAAGTCACCAAGAAGCAAGCCCTCTCTGCAAATCAGTGCCATGCGCAGGCTGCCAGAGTGACAGACCCCAGTCTTTTCCTGTGAGTCAGCGCCATTCATGGACTGTGGGGGAAGAGAGAGAGTAAGAAGTCACCAAGAAGCAAGCAAGCCCTCCCTGTGAATCAGTTTCATGTGCGGGCCACCAGGGGCGCAGCTAGACCTCAGCCTCTTCCAGCACACAGGCTGGGAAACAAGAGCCAACCCCCACAGTAAGCGACCGGCTGATCTGGACAAACACATGCTGTAATGATAGGTATTGAGACGAAATGCAATTTGATGCTTGTGTTGTTTGGTGTTTCACTGACTTAGCAGGTCTAGCTAGGGCCAGTGATCTGATCATCTATTCAGAGGATGGCAGTATACAGTGTGGCATCTAGAGGGGGATCTCCTTCTGAAGGTGGTAGCCACTGTTAATTCCCTATTACCTTGTTTTGAAGTCCTGTATCATTTTCATTGTTTTGTTGGGTTGGGTTTTATTCTGTTTTGTTTTGTTTTATTTTGTTATATCCGATGGCATGGGCAGCTATTTCAAAGATAGTAAGACATATTATGGTAGCCATTTTGGATTTACTATTGTCTTGTTTTGAAGTCCTTTACTGCATTCACTGTTTTATTTTTATTGGTTCTATTCTGTCCCGTTTTGTCTGATTTTTACTATATCTGAAGGTATCTCCAGTTATTTTAAAGACAACAAGAGGCATTATGGTAACCACTATTCATTTCCTATTGTTTTGAAGTCCTGTGTCACTTACACTGATTTGTTTTGATTGGCTTTATTCTGTTTTATTTTGCTTGGTTTCATTTTCTTTAAAATAAAAATTTTTAAAAAATCTGCCTAAGGATGGCGACTGTAGCAATAGAAAGAAAGATGACCAAGAAGGATTAAGAAACTAAAATCAAGAAAATCAGACAAGAAATAATAAGGAGCTCCACCAGGACGCTATGTGAGATTAGAAGGGAAGACAGGAATACTTTACAAAATAAAGCCTACAGGACTCAGTTGCTAGCCTCATACAGGAAGTGACAGAAAGGTAAGTCAGACAAAAAGCTAAGTTCTCTGTTTGCCTAACTGGGAAACAGTGCTGATACTGACATAAGGCAGCAACTGTAAGAGAAGAGAGAAATCTGGTAAGGGATATATGTTCCACAATGACAGAACTCTTCAAATTCAGAATCTGGAGGTACCATTTATGGAGTTGCCGGCAGACAGAACCAGCAGAAAAGAAAAAAGAGGAGCCCTCTAACTGCTATCTAGGTTGGGGAGAAGGACCCTACGACTCTCTACTCATCCTGAGCACATCTCCAATTCTCACTGGCAACCATACTCTCACAGAATACCCCATCCAGCCTAGGGTGCAGCAAGCATTTTTGTACCATGAAGAGATCCCGGAGAGAAATGCCCTTCCAATTCTCTTCATATCCTTCTTCCTTTCCACAGCACACATCAGGTCCTAATTCAATGACACTTTAAGGCTATGCTAGCCTATATGTGGTCTTATCTCTTAAGTTCTAGTACTCCCCAACCACATATGCCCATAATTCAGGGGCTCTACTCATATTATTCAGATTTCCTAGCTATTAACCAAACTTCCACAAAGTCATTTAAAGTCCAGCATTAAACATAATGAAACTAAATCAAGCATCTATTATTTAATGAATGACTTAAGCTCACAAGAACATGAAGAAATTCAACTTCACTGTGTACACGCCAAATAAGCAACAATCACTGAACTTGCAGAGATACTGGGATCTTGGGAAGGACTGATTTACCCACACATCTTCAAGCAGTCTTGCCTGCTACTTTACTAAGATTGAAATGAACCAACATAGACTGACGACATTCTTCCTTTCTGCTTTTGTATTTTTTCTGGGTTTTATTCATGTTTTGGCTTTCATAAATACCATCTTTTCATCACATCTGCTACTTCATGTAATTTTCTCCATTTAACTGTTCACTTTAGTTCGTAAGTGTCCTTGAACTGCATTCCTGTGCTTTTGCTAGTCTCCTTACCTATCTGTCAAACACAAAATTCTTTCAGCTTTCTCTACTACCCTTTCAAAAAGCCAACCTCTTTCTCTGCTTCCATTTCTGTACTACCAAAATGATTGACACGGTAAAGCTGGGTGTGGTGGTGCATGCATACAAATTCAGCACTCAGGAAGCTGAGATAGAAGGATCAGTGCAAGTTGGAGGCCAGTGAGTTACATGGTGAGTTCATGGCCAGCCTAAACTACATAGCAAGGCCCTGTCTCAAAATATCTGAAAAAGGGGGAAAAAAAAATCTTGACACAGTAGTCTCGGTGCCTTTTAACTACCCTGTAATCTGGCTTACAGTTCAAACTTTATCCAGTTTTTCATTCAGGTCTAAAGTCATTTTCCCTAGGAATGTTACTTTAATTTCCCCACATCTGGAAGGACTCATTTCCTCCTTCCAACTCCCCAGCACTTTATTTGTACCTCTTCTCCTGGAACTTTTATTAGTCACCTAATATTAGAGCAGTTTGCGTTCATACCTTCCCCATTAGACCTGATGGTAGTGACTGAGTCTGATTTATCTTTATGGTTCCATCACCAGTTTCATAAGAGCAAGTTCACACATCTTGGCTGAATGAATCTCTGATATATAATATAATGGTGTAGCAGAGACCACAGCCACCAAGTTTGCAAGCAGGAAAGCTAATGGCCTGGCCATAGACAGACAAATTTCATCTTTGGACTAAGCAATCGAAGAGAAACAGTACAGTAAGTTTCTTTAAGCTCTTTTCCAGCTGTAATATGATCTGTTCTGAATTAGTATCAATGAGTAAAGAAAATTGAGGACCCAAGCTCAGTCCCAAGTTCCTCTCGGTCTAAAAAACAAGTACAAGAAAGAAAGAGTATTTCCTTTCCATTTTCTTTCTAGAGACAAAATATCCTAGAGGCAGTTACTTAATGCTGAACAATCAGCCTGGATCACTGCTAACCCCACCTAACTCATAGATATAATTCTTGGTAGCCACTTTCATACCATGTTAGGGTGGCTTCGGCAGCATCCTTCACCCTCATAGATGCAGGGTTTGGTTCCTTATCTCCTTTGTATTTGACCTCTTGATCACTGTTTTTGGACTTACTTCCTGAGATACCCAGTTCTACAATCTCCAGTACTTCTTTAAGGCAGTCCTAGAAGAAAGAAAGGCAGACAAGTTTTTCTAATACACATTATAAAAGATAAGGTATCCATCAAAATGCTAACAGTGTTTATGTCTCGTTAGTCGGCTCCAGTAATAAAATAAACTTTATACTCCTTCTCCCAATTTCTCTTTAGAACTAAATCTGAATGATCCATGAATAGGTAAGTAAAAAAAAAACACTAAATTTAATGTTATTAGTCACAGAAATTCCTGTACAATTACCATGGACCACAAATCATGAAAGGTCGAATGAAAGAGATATGGCAGTGATTCAGCTATACTTGGGATGGTTTAAGACAAATGATCTAACATAGTAAAGGGAAGCTCATCAATAATAAATATTTTTAAACAATTTATAGGCCACTTGCAGACTGGGGGAGAGAGAACAATGGCTGCACCAACAAACAAGCCCAGTCTGGGAAGCAGTGCTATGCATGGGCCACCAGGGGACTGGGAACAGCCAGACCCCAATCCCTTTCAGTGTGCGGGCTGGTAAACAAGAAGTACCAACATCTCTTGTGCCCTGTAAGCAACCGGCTTATTGAGAGAAACACAGGCTGTGATGATAACTACAAAGGTGAAATGCAACTGGATGCCTGTGATGCTTTGGTGTTTCACTACCATTGCAGGACTAGGGCCAGTGGTCTGATCATCTATTCAGAGGATGCCGGTATGCAGTGTGGCATCTAGCGGGGATCTCCTTCTGAGGTTTGCAGCCATTGTTGATTCCCTCTGGTCTTGTTTTGAGGTCCTATATAGTTTCCACTGTTTTGCTGGGTTGGGTTTTATTCCGTTTTGTTTTGTTTATGTTAAATCCCATGGCAGAAGAAGCTATTTCAAGGATAGCAAGATGTATTATGGTAGCAATTTTGGATTTAGTATTGGCCTGTTTTGAAATCCCTTACTGCATTCATTATTTTGATTTTATTATTTGTATTCTATTCTGTTCTGTTTGATTTTTACTACGTCTGAAGTTATCTGCAGTTATTTTGAAGACATTAAAAGGCATTATGGTAACTACTGTTGATTTCATGATATTTTGAAGTCCTGTATCTCTTACCCTTGTTTGTTTTGATCAGTTTTATTCTGTTTTATCCTCTTTAAAATAAAATAAAATACAAATTTTAAAAAAACACAATTTATGATACCGTAACTTTAAAGCCCATAACGATTAAATTTTATCAGCAATATTGTTTTTAAAACTTAAAGATCTTAATTACTTTGATATCTCTTATTTTCACTGTAAATTCTTTAACACTTACTTTCCTATAAGGAATAGTGGCAGTAAAAGCATACTACATATCTGAGGCCACTTAAAAATAGAGAAATGTGTGTAAAATTATAGACAGAAGCAACCTTTACAGATAAACTGTGCTGTGGCTTTGTAGGCTAGTAATCAACTGGCCCCATTACTTTGATACTACATGACCAAAGTGCTTACTAGTTATCTCCAGGCTACGAATCTTTCAAAAATAGTTTCAATAGTTCAGATAAATTAGGCAAGGCTCCCTCTTTTAAAGAACCTCCTCTCTTTGTTAATTTGCAACCAATTATACACATGATGACAGTTATAAGTAGTGCTCAAAACAGTGTTCCACTGAAATCTAACAAGTACATTTACATTTAAAGGTATTTAAAATGTACTCCCAGCATACATTTTTGTTTCTGTATAATATTTTAAGACTGAATAAACATACCTTTTCATCAAGCATATCAGGGTGCTCTGTCAGCCAGACACAGAGACACTGAAAAGCTGCCACTATCATGGAGTGCAGATCCCGGGAGTGAAGAGGAGCTGGCCGGCTGCACTGGTACACGATGTAGCTGCACACAGAACTGATTGCTCGCTTCTGGTCTCCTGAGTCAACCATCACCCTCACCTGAACATGTTCATTTGGGGAACAGAAATAATTAGCCAGGAATTATTGTACCAACTTCAAAACATGTGCATCAAGGATACGTCACAAAAAGCTTTGCTTTTTAATATTTTTATATATGAACAGAACACTTCAGATGTACTATTATACTCTACAAAAAAAAAAAAAAGTGGCAATTTTCAAATCTTAAAACAGTATTTCACGTTAGCATGGTTTTTCATGCCCTAAAATCTAAACCTATTGGGCGCACCTATTCATCCTTTCCAAAGACTGAAGGACTTACTGGCAAGGGAAGATGTGCTCAATTTTAAGCCCCGCTAATCAACTTCACTGTGATGTTCTATGCTCTGAACAAAGCACTGTGCATATAAACTGCATATATTAAGATAGTGAATGTATATATACATCACCTCAAAAATTTCTTCATGTACCTTTGTATTCTTCCTCCTAGTCCTCTTTGCGACCTCTAAGCAACTACTGATCTGCTATCATTATAGACTAGTTTGCATTTTCTAAAATTTATATAAAATTATACAGTATGGACTTGGAGGGGAGGGTCTGGCTTCTTTCTTTTCTACTTGACATAAGAATTTTCATGGTTATCCACATTTGCTTATGTGTTACTTTTTATGTGCTGAACAATATTCCATTGCATGGAAATACCACTACTTGTTTATTCAGAACTAGTTAATGGATATTTGGGTTGTTTCCAGCTTTTGCTTATCACAAATAAAGTTACTATCAACATTCATTCCCAAGTTTTTGAATGATTATATGCTCTCATATCCTGGGAGAGGAATGACTGGGTCATAAGACAGATGTACGTTTAACTTTTTAAAGAACTGCTAACCGGTTTTCTAAAATGGTTATTCCAGTTAACATTACCATCAACAGTTTCTCCACTTCCTCACCAACATTTGGTATGGTCAGTCTTTTTAATTTTAGCTATTCTACTATACATGTAATAGTACCTCACTGTAGTTTTAATTGTGTTTCTAATAGCTAATGATACTGAACATCATTTCATGTGTTTGTCAACTGTTTATCTTAATGTTTTTTCAAATCCTTTGCTAGTTTTTTTAACTTTTTTTTAATAGCACTGGGTTTTTGTTTTATTACTGAGGGGTTTTCTTCATTGGTCATTGTTCTGCTTTTTTAAAGGTTTTATTAAAAGTTTTTATGAAACAACATCCAGACTCTGGATCCAGCTGCCAGGAAGTCCTTCATAAGCAGTGTCTAGAGAATGCCACATGGCTCAGTTTTCTGTCCAGAGATGAAGGTGGTAGATAGTACTGTAACTCATCTTTCAGGTACACTGTGCTCAAGTGGTCATGCAGGACCTTAAGGCTAATGTTATCACTTAGCACCAGGACAGCATGATCTTCACTTCAGTGCCTAGCATACCTGTCTGAGCAGCACACAGTGCATAGTGTTACCAACATAGCAGTTAATATAGTTCCCACAAGAGAACACTGAAATGTTCACAAAGTTTATGGACTCAGTTTACTGTCCTGATGAGTCTCCTGTATGCCATGAACTTGTTGCCCTTGACTTGTTATCCTCCATAAAAGAGCATATAGTCAGCTCCCTCCATAGCAAATCCTCTGAGGAGTCATCACAGACTCCACCTAGGAAATGGCAGAGATCTACCTCTTCAACACAAAGCTCCATCAGCATACCCTCAAGAAAACTCAGTTTCTTCTGAACTATGAGGATCAGTTCACATATCTGCTGATCCTTATCAAAGGAATGTTCCACATCCTTTAGGCTAAGTTAGTGATTTCATGTTGATCATTATAACTTGGACCTTAGTGCCAGAATAGCTATTTCTAGCAAGCATCTGAGTGAGAAACCCATTCAATTCAGCTTTGAAGATGCCATCAGTGGCAAATTTTCTCTTCTGAGAAAACTGCACTACCATAATGCTGTCAAAATCACACCAAAAGGAAAGGTTACTACTGAATTTTGAGAGTTCTTTACATAATCTGTTATAATTCCTTTGTCAGATACATAGTTTATAAAGATTTTCTTCTAATCAATGATTTTTCATTTCATTATTTTAGAAAACAGTGATTTTGATTTTGATGCAGTCCAATTTATCAGTTTATTCTTTAGTGTAATCTCTAAGAAATTTTTGTGTAACCCAAGGTCACAAGAATTCTCTCCTATGTTTTCATCTAGAAGTTAAGAGTTTATGTTTTACATTTATGTCTATAATCCACTTTGAGTAAATTTTTGTAGATAGTATAAGGTATGAAACAAAGCCTTAGAGAAGGAAGGCGGCGTGCATATAAAATGTACCAATAAAATAAAAATAAAAAAAGAAACAGTCTTTTTACTGTTTGTTTATAGATGAATATCCAATTATTCCAGCACCACTGACTGAAAACACTATCCTTTCTCCTTTGAGTTACTTTTGCACTTTTTAAAAAGAAGAATCAAATGACTGCATATACATGGATCTGTTTCTGAACTCTCTGTTCTATTCCAATAATCTAATTGTCCAAGCCTATTAACAACAGATTGATTTGGTTTTTGTTTTTGTTTTGTTAAGCAAGGCCTTCCCATACATACATTCCAGAGGGTCTGGAACTTGTTATGCAGCCCTTCAACTTGCCACCCTCCTGAATACTGGGATGACTGTTTTGATTACGGCAGCTTTACAGTAAATCCTTTAAAATTTGTCAGACAGACCCAGAGAAGCATTTCATCTAGGCTTTCTGTTAAAGGTTTTAACTGTAACATCTCAGATAGTACCACCTTGTGTGGGTGTATCACCTTTTGCTCACAAGGTATTTTATATATTTAGTTTCATATGATCCTCTCAACAAAATTTTCTTGTTACATGCAAGATAACTTTGCCCATTTTACTAATTAAAAAACATGCTAGTGAAGATTTGGCAACTGGAGCCCTAGTACAGTACGTTGCTGGTGGGAATGTAAAATGATTCAGTAGGTGTGGAAAACAATTTGGCAATTCTTCAAACAGTTAAAAATTATCATATACACTACAATTTTACTATGCTCAGTATATACCTCAAAGAATCAAAAACTAGTAATGAAATACACGTACACACATGTTCACAGCAATACTAAAAGAAGTCTAAAGATGAAAATGTCTAAAGATGAAAAAAGCTCAAATGTGCACCAAATGATGAATGGACAAAGTGTAGAATATACATTCAACATGTATTATTCAACTATAAAAGGAAATGAAATTCTGACAAATTCTACAAAAGGAGTAAAACTCAAAAAAATTGCATTACATGAAAAGTCAACCACAAAAAATGTCACATACTGTATTACCCCATTTATGTAAAATGTCCAGAGTGGTTAAATGGATGTATATAAAATGCAGGCTGTCAGGGGCTGAGGTAGGAAGGAGTGGGTGAAGCAGCACTGCTTAATGGGTACACAGTTTTCCTTTTGAGGTGATGAGAATGTTTTGGAATGAGAGTTGGTGGCTGCATAATAATGTGAATCTACCAGTTGCTACTGAATTATTCTTTTTCAAATTATTAATTTTGAGCCAGGCATAGTAGTGTATGCCTGTAATCCAGGGACTCAGAACACTGAGGCAGGAGGATTGCAGTTTTGAGGCCAGCCTTGGCAACTGAGCAATGCAAGGCTACCCTGGACAACACGGTGAAACTCTGACTCAAAAAAACATAAATAAATAAATAAATAAATAAATAATATAAAATGGTTAATCTTACATTAGATGAGTTTCACCTTGAAGAGAAGGCAAGAGAGAAGAAATTCAAGAGAGCACCTAGCTCTAAGGTTCCACAAAAATAAAATAATAGCTGTGAAACAAATCCAAACAGTCCATTTTCACTTACCTCAGATAATGGAAGACAGTAGTCACATGTAATCCCAACTAGCATACTTGAGAACAACCATTCTATATAAAACCAATATGTATCCTATTACATTCAAATCAACAGCAAGTATTATGTTTCTTGTAATTTTACATTAAAAATATTCATACTCTTCGAACCTATTTTTATTTAAAAATGGTTAATTTTTTTTTCTTTGTACCAGGGATCGAACTTTTTTTCATTTTTTGAGACAGAATCTTGTTATGTAACCCAGCCTGGCCTCAACTTACAACATACTGTAGGCTGGCCTCCAACTCATCATCCTCCTGCCTCGGCTTCACAAGTGCTAAGATTACAGCAACAGGTCACCACACTCAGCTGAATTTATTTTATTTTATTATTTTTTTTCTTTTTGGGGCACCAGTGATTGAACTCACAACCTCGCACCTGTGAGACAGGCACTTAAGTCACTGAGCCAAACTCCCAGCCCTGGTTTTTTGAAGCAGGGTCGCACTATGTAGCTCAGGCCAGCCTTGTGCTTGCGTTGTAGCCCAAGCCAGCCTCGAACTCACAACGCTCCACCTACCTCAGCCTCCCAAGTGCTGGGATTAAAGGCGTGCGCCATCACGTCCGGCTTGAATGTATTTTATAAAAGTACAATTCACTTTGTAAAATTTCACTTGGAGACTCAATCTCATACAGTTTGATATAAACTGAGTATGGCCAACACTGCAATTCCTACACCAAGGAGTCAAGACATACAGAACAAATAGCCATGGTGAAAGGCTGTTGGTTTAAAAGGAAAGGACTGTCCTCCTCACCTTTGCCAAGCCAGAGAGGAGCTCTAGAGCTGCCAGTGATATGCTCATGTCTTGCCGCCACTGGGAGTTGAGTCTTTGGGTGACAAGATGAATGCTGCGAATCAGGAGCCCAGCAGCTGAATCTGTATTAAGAGCTAGGATATAACCCCAATGCCACATCCCACAGGGAGGGAAAACAACTAAGCATTAGTAACAAGAAGCACAGCATTCCACCAGGCACAGACCACAGCAGCCACAGTGAGCACAATGGGCACCCACACAGTGCTATGCTCCCCGCCCACTGGCCTGAGCCCCAGCCAGGTCTGACTGACAGAGTACGAGGCGCCCGCGCAGGGCCAAGGCACCTTCTAGCTCCCAGCCCACATATTTTCACATAAGACAACCACAGGACTTGGCAGTTTCAGTATCATTCTTGTAATGCTGCACATCTTACAATTTCTAAATTAATAACTCACAGAGAGTTACATTTTCAAAAAGAACAATAAAGAAAAGGCTATCAAATATTTCCATGGGATTTTATAAAGGGAAAAACCCAACTTTCACAGCCTCCTCAGATGCTGAGAATTATCTTATAGCATCTCTTGAAATTACTTGTAGAGTTTAAACCATCAAAAATCACATGCAATGCCTTTTCAAATCCATTTTAACATGTAACTCTCCAAGACTACTTTAACACCTCTAAAAATATTAAATGAACAAGCCAGTTTTTATTTGGCTTCCAACTTTATATTTGAGTCATTATTACTTAGCTAACAGTACATTAGAGAGATAAGGACAAATTAAATTGAATTTATAAAGGAAGCTTTAGGGACATTATACCTGTCGATCCTATCAGAAAGAGGGCAGTGACAACAGAAAAAGGAATGATCATTAAAGAGAGACATTCATGCGACACTAACACAAATCTGGATTTCTTAGTAAAAAATATTTTACGACATTACAAGCAGAGCTCACTAACACCAGTTCAAAATGCTGAAACAAACAATAATCACTTCAAACATTTATTAGAACACATGCAGTAATGCAAACATCTTTAGTTTAAAAGTGTAGAAAAAAATGAAAAATTTTCAACCTACAGTATATCTAAGTTTACATACACAATGAATAACAATTTAAGTAACCACTGTATAAATGTAGTATTTATACAAAGTAAATAGCCACATAATTACTTTATCTAGCTGATATCCTCAAGAATATTCACTGCAAACTTAAACCATAAAAACACGCCTCATGAACTCATGAACATGGCTCATTAAGACTCCAGATGATTAAAAAATTCACATCTAAGGAACTAAACACCATTGTAATCTAGTTAAATATTTGCAGATTCAATACACTGCTAATATTTGAGTATAAAAATACAAAGGTATCATAAAACAGTAGCCCAAGGCAAAAGACATTACCGAATAGAATGCTTCACTGGCAAATAGTTTATTTGGCAAGGCAGAAAATAAAAATGTTTCCTTACTCTTGCTTAAAATTTGTGACTGAAGAATCTAATGATATACATAGTAGGGGAGGTATATAAATTTTAACATGGAGACATACTCCTCTCAGTTCCCATCAACTGCGTACTCCATCACTCCCTTCTCCCACACTGTAATCACTAATCAGATTGTGTGCTCGCTCTGAGCATGGCCCACATCTTATTTGACCCATATCACCAACACCTGGTAAAGAATCCAGGAATTTTTCCTGACCACTCATTACATTCATCTATACAATCTAATAAACTATCCCAAATATAACTACTAAAAGTTATACAGGTAAAACTTAAGTATTTGGGGTTTTTCTTAGTTTTTTAAACTAACACCTTCTCTATTATTCTGAAGTACATAAAATTTTGGGTTTAGTTTTGTTTTAAATTTTTCAACATTAAAATTTTGTTTTTCAGATTTGTTTTGTAAATCTAAGAATAAAAGTAATTCTGTAAAATTTTTATTTTATTTTATTTTATTTTTTTTTAACATAGCTTACCATAATCCCTTAGGAGAGCTTGAGCAGGTCTCTCACTATCAGGAGTTGTGGGCTCTGTGCTTCCACCACTTGCTGAACTAATACCACTATTAGTGCGACTATGACTCTTCAGGTTATTTTCTCCACCACCCTAATCAAATGAAAATAAATCAAGTATTTGGGGGTTATTTAATAGTTTACAAATATAAACAGAGACTAATCATTAAAAACTTTACTAACAAAATGGAATGGGTCAACTAAATGGCACATAATGACACAAAGATAACAAACCAACAATGGGTTAAAACCACTGCAGTATTTCTACACAGACGCAATCTACTGAAGGGTATGAAGGGTCTGACAACTATAGGCGTCCATACTGGGGTCTTCTTTGCCACTGTCTATAAAGGCCCAGCCCAAGACCTTTTTCAATTCTTTACTAGACTTCACTAGCAAGACTCTGGGTCCTTAAAGAAAACACCCTATGTGCCAACCAAGCAAAATCTCAGAATAGGAATACAATCTTAAAAGAAAACAGCAACTTTCAAATGTAGTTATATCATAAACACAACAAAATATTATGATTAGTGTAAATTCCTATATGACTGGAGCTAATAAATAATTTTCCTCATTTTGCCACAGAAGTATAATTCATTATATTTCCATCGGTAAATTATTGTTAGCTATCTACTGGACATGAATGTAATTTCCTTGTCAATAACTTGATTACTCATTCTATATTCACTCAACACATCCTATTAACTAATTCCCCCACTCTCCAGCCTTCACCCTAGGAATAAAGATCACATATCTTGATGACAGAAGCAAAGGGCACTGGATGTCTCTGGGAAGCTTTTTCTATTTAGAAGCATTAGTGTTTTGAGGGACCTGAAAACTTTAGTCTAAGGGGCGGGAAAGAGACCACTGATTTTATAGTCATTCTTAGATCTATTAGAGATGGCAGGGATTATGGAGTAAAAGGCTTGTTTATTCAAGCCAGTTCACCAGCATAGCAAGACACGTAGACACTGTACAGAAATAAAGACTGGCGTTAGCCGGAATTTCTGTCATGCAGACCCTCTCAATGATGTGATGTATAGCTAATGAGGCACTGATAAGTAAAAAATATTTCAGAGTAAGTATTTTTAAAAAGAGCCGTTCTGCTGGGTATGGTGGCACGCCTGTAATCTCAGTACTCAGAAGGCTGAGGCAGGAGAATTGCCATGAGTTCAAGGCCAGCCTTGGCTACACAGTGAATTCAAGGCCAGCCCGAACTAGTAAGACCCTGTTTCAAGAAAGAAAAAGAAAAAGAAAAAAAAAAAAAAAAAAAAAAAAAAAAAAAAAAAAAAAAAAAAAAAAAAAAAAAAAAAAAAAAAAAAAAAAAAAAAAAAAAAAAAAAAAAAAAGAGTTCTTTTGAATGAATGAGCTGAATTTAAAACAAAATGTCTTTAAAAATCACAAGGACAGGTTTGGAGATTTAGCAGAGTGGCACAAGCGCCTGCCTGGCAAGCGCAAGGTCGTAAGTTCAACCCTGGTACAAAAAAAGGAAAAAAAAAAATCACAAAGACAGACAGGAAAATCATACAGATAAATCATAAATTGATAGTCTCTGACAGATTACATGTTATAATCTTCTTACCATCTCCATTTGGCAACCAATGGCTTCTAAAAGTGCAGAATCTTGGACAATATTTAACATTGCCCCTGCAATAGCAAAAAGAAAAAAAATGCATATGAAAGATGTAAGAACACTAAAATGGGTCATATGATTAAGAATAGAAATAAAAATATGAACATTTCTGAAACTCCCCGGAATTACTAATAAATCCACCAACTGGTCAGAATAAATACTCTAGAATTTCTCTAATTCTGTTCTGTCAAAGTTTTAAAATCATTATTTTCTAAAATAAATTTGAAAGCCAAATTGTACTTTTACAAATGTACTCACTGTCTGATATGTTTTAATGGGTGTGAAAGACCAGATATAAGCATCCCAATTTTAAAGATAACACAAACAAGGTTCTAATCTTTTAGAAATAAAGAAAATAAAAACCACATCTGTACTTATCCTACTGTATAGAGGTGAGACAATGCTTGAATGTAGGTGCTCTGCAGATCAGGTTAATGGATGTGAATTTTATTCTATGTGTAATAAGCAACCAACGGCATTACTGAGCTTATTCTTTAGAATACTGATTCTGGCTTATGAAGGGAAGATAAAAGGTAAAGGAGCAAGAAAGGAAGCAGAGAGATCAGGTAGAAGCAGAGATAACAATTAAAAGATGTAATTAAAAGATGAGCAGCTTAAAAGGGTTCTAGGAGTGAAAACGTAAGGTAGATCAGGATATTATTTTGGAAATAGTGCCAACAGAACTTTGGGATGGACTTAAATGTGGGGCTTTAGAGAAAGAGAAGAATTAAAGATAGATGAGTTGCAGGTTCTTGTTTGAATAATTTGAAACATATGAGGAAGCCATGTATCAGGATGAGCAACTAGACTGTTGGGCAACTGACTTAGGGCAAAGATGTGGGAGGCAGGTAACGCAAGTTTGAGTTGCCCTTTAGATATACTGTGTAAGTAGAGAGATCAAGTAGGCAGTTAGTTGGTAACGTATGCTGAAATGAGAGGCTATATCTAGGCTGAAGAATACATGTATCTATGATATTTGAAATGATGGCACTGATGAGACTACCTACAATAAGAGGGCCTAGAATAAGAACAGAGCTTAAAAGTTTCCCACACATATCTACTTGGTAGGACAGAAAGAGGAGAAGCCAGTGAAATAAAATTAAAATCAAGTTAGTATGGTACAAAGGAGGCCTCAAGAAAAATATGGTAAGGAGATGGGGTCAGTCAAGACAAGTGTTACAAGGCCAAGTGAGAGGAAGACAACAACTTCATCAGTTCTGGCAAGAGGGAGATCACTGGAAACTTTGATATGAGTTCACTCGGTGGTATGATAGGGACAAAAATGGTACCATGAAAAGAGAATAAGAGACAAAGAAAATGAGTAGAAAACTCAAAGTGTTTTTTATTTTCAGGGTAGAAGAGAATGAGGACAATAGCTAGAGGAGATAAGGCATCCAGAAAGCTGTATTCTAGAACGGTAATAGGACATATTTCTATGCCAGTATAAATAATCTAGTTAGGAAGGAGAAACTGATTAGACAGGAAAGAAAAGTGAGGACCTTGAGAAGGCATTGAGAATGGGCCAAGTGGGGCAACATTCTAACAAGCTGGGCTACCTCTCTCTCCATCTTCTACTATCTCTGCCTTTGCTCTCTTCATTTTGACTACACTGGCATCTTCACTTTGCTCTAACGTACTGCTTCAGGTACTTTGCCACTGCTTTTCCCTCTGGCATAACCTTAATTCCAGGTCTCAGCATGGCTCCCTCCCTTACCTTTTCAGTGTGATCTGCCATGGCACTATTTAAAATTGAGCAGTTCCCGCCCTCTACCCCATTGCACCCTCCCCCATCTCCTTTCCCTGGTCTGTTTTCTCCCCCACAGAAGACACTCTCATGTACTCTTTGTCCCCTGCCATCACCAGAAAGGTTTTTGTCTGTTTTGTTTCTATCTGTACTCCAGGGTCATAGGTGGTGCCTGGCACATGACATAACACAATTCAAACTCCTGCTGAGTGGAAAAAACAGCTACCAGGTAGAGAGGACAGTTATCTGCTGCACTTTTTTCTATGAAATACGTAGCAAGAGCATCAGCTAAGCAAAAGACAGATACAGGCTGAGGATATAAAGTGTGAAAAATGGAACATTAATTACCTGAGGATGTTCGGTGAAACCACCAGTCAGAGCTAAGTTATCACCTGAGATTTACAGTCTCAAGTCTGAAAGGGCAGCCAGCCCTACTATATATGCCCTTTTTCCTCTAGCACTGCTCACTCAGGTGTGAATGTGGAATAAACGGAGAGCTGAGTTAAGTAGAGTTGGAGTTTAAAAAGTGTTAAGCAGCATGGAATCTAAGCTGGAATGGGATGAAAGAGGAGAAGTGAGAGACAGTGAAATGAGAAACATGGTCCGTGGATTACAGGCAGAGTGAGAGTTGGTAAACTTTTTCTATAAAAGGTCAGGAAGTAAATCTTTTAGATTTGTATCATCTGATCTGTCATGATTAGTCAACTATCCTGTTGGAACACAAATGTAATCACAGATAGTAGATCAACATGACTATGTTAAAATAAAACTACTACAAAAACAGCAGATTTGATTTGGCCACAAGCTATAGTCTGCTCATACATGGGTTAAAACATTGCTGCAGTAACAAAGTTAATGAAATGAAAGGATAAATGCAACAGGAAAAGAAACATTTTAAGATAATGGAAATACCAGTTTCAGGGAAGATCTAGAATAGGATCAAGTGAAGGTCATGGCAGGAATGGGGAACGAGGGAAGAGCAAGGGCCCAACATACTATGCACTTAGTCAGAGCAGGTGACATTATCAGACTGGTCTAGGATGAGACCAAGTACTATGCAGTTTTCCTGAGAAGCCCGACATACTGTGGTTTTCTAAAGCCCCACCATACTCTGGTTTCTCTTCAGATCGCATAAATCTTTCACCTTTTACTAAAGCCCCACCACCGGTCCATGAGCCACAGTGGCCATTACTACTATACCAACATTTTTTTATTACTGACAACTGCCTATAGAGTAAACACAGTACTCCCACTTACTGATTTAAAGTTTTCTTCGATCAGGTAAAATGTATGGGCAATTACAAAATACATAATTTAAGTGACTAAATTTTCTTGCTTCTGATTTTTCTTTAATTCTTTTCTCTTTGTTTTTTTGTTTGTTTTATTTTGTTTTTTGAGACAGGATCTCACTATGTAGCTCAGGTTGGCCTCAAACTCACGGTGATCCTCAGGCCTTAGCCTCCCGAATGCTAGGATTACAGATACTCATGAGCATACGTGGCCATTTTTTTCCTAAGATTCTAAAACCCTGCCCCAAAAATAACATAAAGTGGGTATGTTATAACCTGTGTTCCCTCAACTCCTTCCCAAAATGAAAGGACTTACTTTTCTCTGTTTACTCCACCTTCTCACTGTCTAACACACCAGACTTACGAGCACTCACTCCAACCACTACTGTCATTATCAATTCTTTGGCCATATTATTTCTCGCCTAGAAACCCCATTTCTGCCTATGTAAGTCCTAAACTTCAAGGTTCAATTTAACTTCCTCTTCCCGCTATGAAGTTTTCCCTGCCCTTTTGTTTTCTTTTCTCTCAACCTTGAAGACAATTAATATGGCATGCAATCCACACCACCTTCTGCTGCTTTGGGCAGAAGTCTCTGTGCAATGAAACTTTCTCATGGTAAGAATAATGTCACTCATTTCTCTAGTAAATCCTAAGTAACTGCATCTAGGATCACACCCTTGGCTGTCATGCTAAGTCAGAGGTACAATAAAAGATGAGTGCAGCAATCAGTTGGTGAAGTGATGAAGACCTGAAATCTGAAACTGACCATAATGATGTAGACACATTTAAGACACAAAATCAGTATGATGAGGAGGCAAGATGAAACAATATGAAAAGGAGAACCACAAAACAGTTACTCCACAATTTCTTCTTAGCAGGGTACTGACCTGGCCTTCAGAATTATACCCCACTCCAAATTTTTTCACATGTAATTAATGAGTAAGACAAAGAAGAAGAGAAGGAAAGGTCAAACAGTGAGTAGCTAGGCACAGTGCTGCATGTCTATAATCCCAGCATTCAGGAGGCTGAGGCAGGAAGACTGCTGTAAATCTGAGGCCAGCCTGGGTTACACAGTTAAATCAAGGCCAACCTAGACTATATAACAACTTGTCTCAAAAATAAATAAATAAATAAACAAAAATAAAGAAAAGAAAGAAGTAGAATAAATGAAGTAAGATAAAAAGAAGGGAGAGAGGAAAAGAGAAGGAAAAAAGTGGAGGAGAGTAGAAGAAAGGAAAGGAGACACAGGGAGTGACCAAGAACACAGAAATGCTTTTTTCCTTCATCTCAGCCCTTTAAACACTTTTTTTGAACATTAAAAAGCAAATAAATTCTGCCTCTACTCCTGAATAAGTAGAGTTGTGTTACACTTAGATTTCTACCACTGACATATGTGCTTCAGCATGCCAAGGGCCAATAGTATCTGAGTTTTTATTTACAAAAGGCTGTGACCACAAACCTAGTATCATTTGGGTGTTGTTGGGGTCCGTTTCCGTTTGCAAGGCACCTATTAATATATTCACAAGTCTCAACTTCAGGGACAGAAAAGTTATTGGTTTATCATAAGAAGAGCTGTCATCATTACTAAACTTTCCTTCCAGGACCACCTAGGGAAGAAACACATATTTCACACCAGCTGTTATGATACATGATGCCCATGGAGAACAATACACAAAAAGCAGATCAATCTACTAAGCAAGGCTCTCAGTCTAAAACTAGCCACTGATGAGTCTGTCACTAGTTCACTCAACATGTTTTCAGATGTCACTACCCTACAAACATTTGGAATGGTAGGCCAAGGCATGCTGCTGGTATATCAGAAGAAATACCTGAACCAAGGAACTTCATTAATTCACCTGAAATGAGGGTTTTTAATTAAAAGTCTATTGTTTGACTTACATTAACACACAAGAACAGAATACAGAATATAAAAACACCTTAATAAAACATTACCTCAGATTTGACTGTGCCAAAATGATGAGGGAGGGGCAACAAAGAAAGTAGGATATTAATGGAGGATCTTCTTAATTCTGTTGGATTTACATAGCTTTTGAATTTTGAGAGTTCTCTGCCAAAAAATAAAAAGCTATTAGTACTTTTTATCTAAACTACTTTTTTTTTTTTTTGGTACTGGAAATCGAACTCAGGACCATGCGCTTGCCAGGCAGACGCTTGTGCCACTGAGCTATATCCCCCGTCCTAAAGTACATTTTAAACTACTGCAAAATATGTATGTCAATTTTTCACAATGCAAGCATTTTGTATGCATGTGTGTATGAACATCAATATTAAATTGTTACTGAATTGTACCAAAATTTAGTGGATTTGTGTCATGATTTAAAATGCAAGGCCTAACCCAGGTATGGTGGCACACACCTGTAATCCCAACACTTGGGAGGCTAAGGCAGGAGGATCACCACGAGTTCAAGACCAGCCTGGGCTACACAGTGAGAACTCATTTCAAAAAAATTTCAAAAAATAAATAAAATGCAAGGCTTGGGCTGGGAATGTAGCTCAGTGGTGAAACACTTGCCTCGCATGGGTAAGGCTCTTACTTCAATCCCCAGCACCACAAAAAATAAAATTTTTTAAAAAGCCTACTCTCTAAAGGTAGAGCAAACTTCATTCATGGCTAGGTTTATTCTGACCTCCCTAGACAAGCCAGAAAAGCCCATGGACACATCAGTACCAAAGGCATCCAGAACTGCAGGGTTTTGGATGTTCTGTGTATTCAGTAAATATGATCTAAGTCTTACTGGACCATGAAGACAACTGGACAAGATACACACATTAGGAAACAGGAGAAAGCACAAAACCAGACTAGGCCAAACTAGACAATTGATATAGTAGTAGAGAATGACAGCTTACCTGTCAGGCAAAATGGTTTCAAGAGCTGAAATAAAGTAAGGAACCACAACATCAATCCCTTTCAAGTCACAGCAGAACAAAGGAGGGGAGTTTAGAATAACGCTGGCCAAGACCGGATGGCACACATAATCATTTATCTGCAAACCTTGAATTAAAAGCATGTAAAATCTAGGAAAGCAAGAAAAAAAATTTAAATAAACTGCTAATCGAAAGTTTTCATAATTATTAACATTTTCTACAAAGTCATCTGAAAGTCTTTTTCCACTCTTCATTATCCTTATCCTTTAGAAGATATTACTGGAATTCTAACAATTCAGAATCATATACAGTAAGAACCAAATCATTTTTCCTAATTAAGAAAAAAGATTCACATCCATTACACCTTCTTAAAGTTTAAGCCTTGTAACTTGAAGTTAAAGGTCCCTTCATAAGAGGCAAAGATAACAACATAAAACAAATGACTATAGTACTTATTAATAAACCGGTAAAACTACTGAAACAAATTCCATGGCAATAGAATGACTGAAACAAATTCAAAACCAGATCCCTCCTCTGCCCACCTACAAATCTGTTCTTTTAGTTTGTCCTACTACCACCATCCAGTATTGTGGCCCAGACAGAAAGCTCATGGCCATAGCCTTCTCCTTTATTGCTGTTGATATCACTTGGAATATCTCTATAGGCTACAGTCTTCTTCCTGAGAAATGGGTCCCCATTACAGGGGTGACCTCTGGCACTTTTGAGTGAGTCATCTTCACAGTGATAGCTGACTAGAGATAGACCCAATTCACCAGATACTCTTCAAGAAGAATTCAGAGATGCTAACTGACAGCTGTGGCTACCTAGACCTAAGGTTGTAAGTGGGAACTTGAAATTGAGAACTTAGAAGCATACTACAAGAAGAAAATAATCTACAGAGAGGAGGATAAAGCAGTTCCGGAAGACCATGAAGACAGAGAAATAGAAATGAGGAAAGTTGTTTTGGTGCTTGAACACTTCCAATCCTCGAATCCTAGTCTTTGTAAGGCTTTGCTGCACTGTCTGAACTTAGCCTCTGTTAAATATCACTAGTTTCTCTTAACTTCTTCCCTTTGCCTTTAAGGTGACTCTAAGGATTTTTCTTACTTAAAGCCAAGAGCAAATGATTAAGATATTCTTGAGCAGTACCCTGAGCATAATATGCTGTTTCATGCCCATATACTTCTGAATTTCCTTCCCCCAAGTCAATTTAATCATCTCTTCTGAGAACCTAGCAGCTATACCAGTATCTATTATGATGTTCTGGTTGATATTAACCTCACATTAGTAGTTTTGTGAATGATCAGCTGAGAAGAGAAAGTAGAACTAAAAATAGGAGGCCAATACAAGTTCATTTAGGAGAAAAGTGACAATGTCTGACGTCTATGAGAAAGTCTAAGAGAAGTCAGAAAGGGGGATAAGTTGAAAAAAGGCAAAAGTTGATTGATCAACTAAACATACAGAGGGAGAAGTCTAAAAAGACTCCTAGTTTCTGGCTGAGCAGCTGAATAGACGGCAGAGCCATTCATAAAGATGCCTATCAGAGATTTGGATTAAATGATCCCACTCTAATTGTCTAAAATACTACCCATTCTTTATAAACCAAACACAGTCATCCAATCTTCCACAACTCTTTTGCAAACACTCTAGAGTAAGTGTGTACTGCTTCTTCCTATGAACACCCATAGACCTTCACCTGTGCCTCTCTCCTGGCATTTTCTTATTCTTACTATTACTTGTTTACATGGGTTTGGTCGTTTCAGAAAATTAACTCCATTGGTGCAGGATTTACAGCTGAACTGCATCCACAGTACCTTATTCTGTGCTAAAAATGTATTAACAATGACTGTGATCCTTCTAAATTTCTCCATAATTAATAAAATTCAAATTAAATAGAATAAAACTTCTTAGATAAAAAAAATCTTAAAAGACTTTACCAAATTTGATGAGGCAAATAAAATGAAAGAAATCAAACAAATTTCAAGCATGTACAGACATTTATAGGTATCTCAGACCAGCATTTACTTATCAATTCAGCCTACCAAGCCATGCTACAATAGTGTTTCACTATCAAAACTACATAAATGGAAAATAAACAAAACAAAAAATTCTAAGACCTGGATAAATAAGCTGGCAGTATCTCTTCTCCAGTCTTCTTGCTACAAAAAATCCTACACAGTGTCCCACAAGCCTCAGCTCTTCCTGCTTCATAGTTATCAGGAAATTCACTTGCATCAAACATAGGGTTGGAAACCATGGTGTCTGTGGACATTTGTGACCCTTTCCGTCGAAACTCCATGCTAGCTTGTGTTGTAATGGCTGGGGAGAGAAAAGGAGGGTTTTATTATATTTATCAATATGCCACATAGGCTCATGGGACCCTGGACACAAAGATCAAATATTGGTATCATTAAATAGCTACTTGAATAGAATCCAATAATGCTTTCATTAGCAATTTTTTTTTTGAAAAGGGCTCTCTGAAATCTTCTTTGAAAATGGGTAACAATTAATTTATAGTGGCATTATCAGTTTAACAGGTTCTACAAGAAGCATTTTCAACTGAATTTTTGATCGGATGATTATATCTGTATTCATATACAGATATATAATGCAGAATTTGGCTTTTAATTATTTTTGTTTTTTTTCCTTGCCCTATAGAATGGTGCTTAAACATTCGTTAAGAAAAAGTTACTAGAATTTACATATTAACCCAGATGGACATTGTAATTAAATAGGCAACCCCATGCCAGTTTGTATACTTTAGGGAGAGGGCAAGGTAAGGATGACAAATGGGTAGGGAGAAAGAGAGCATTCCCAGCACCCACCCAACTCCAAAACACACACCAAAGAATTGCCCAACCAAGCAAATGAGAATGAATTTTAACAACCACAGACGGCAGCTAACTTGAGGTTGATAAATCAGAAAATTAGGTTGGTAAAAAAAAATTATCATGGTCATCCATTGTCACTGAAACAGAAGCCCTTCGAAAGTTGCTTTATTTTTAACAAAAGATTTCATAGTGTATTGAAAATCACTCTGAAATCTTTTATTACTCTACATAAAATGAATAAATTGTTTTGTAATAAAAAGTTTAATAGAATGCAGAGTCAAGAATCTTTATGCAACTTCCCATGAGCCATTTTTAGTCCTGAATAAGCTATCCAGCAATAATACATTTGAAAAACACTACATGCAGAATGCATACAAATCAAACACTAAATCTGTATAAAAATAAGCTTAAAGCTTTAAAAAAAAAAAAGCCAAAACACAGTTAGTGCAAAGTCCTGGAATTCATGACATGACCAGACTAGTATACAAGAAATAATGGGACTGATTCAGGCAGATCAATTTGCTTTTGCCAACAATCTTCCCCATTCAAAACACAGAAAAGTATTTTTCTTCCCAAGTGCAAAAACTACAAGAGACAATGACAATCAAAATTTTTAATGGAATTATGAAAAAAATAAAAACATGACTGCAATTAAGGAGAAGCTTCTGATTCCTACTTACAAGATTTATAAGAAAGAAGAATTTGGATAAAAGATGCTGCAAGATAATAGAAATAAATGGAAACAAATCAAAGGACAGCAGTAATTATAAAATACTTTAAAGATGGTGAAATTTTACAACAAATTAAGAAGCTTTTTAGCTTTTTAAAGGTTAAATTTAAAACTTTACGATACCACGAGCTAGTTTAAGAACATAGGAAACTGCATTCAGGTCCAAAATTATGATTTTTGTATCATGCAGAACAATGAACAAAGAAAGTTACACAGTTACACAGAATTGATGTTTTGAACTGCCTACAACGTACATAAAAATTTTAGTTCATTAACCCTTCCCAGCTCAATATTACTTTCACAAAGCACAGTGTACTGTCACATAAATTGAAAGCTAACTAGTTCAAGGGACCAAACACTTTAAGTTAAAGGTGAACTGTGTGGCAGAATTCCTTGATGACAGCCAGTACTAAGAAAACAGTATACCCCAGTGCCTCCCCGCCCCCACCGCCACCACCATCCTGACCTGATGCTGCAGCACTCCATAACCCCTTCCACCATGTAGAGACTTCTTATTTCCTGGGTAATGTAACAGCCTTTATCATCTCCAAAAACAGTGAGGAGGAGAAGTGCGTCTATCCTTTCTCCACCAAGGAAAATGATGAGTTAAAAGATGTTGCTCACATATGATTTGAACTTTGGTTTCTATCTTCTGGTGTAAGAGGGTGAGAAAAGCTGCTACAAATTCCCTAGAGACAAAAAGCTCTTTAATTTCCCTTTAAGCAAGCCCACCAACAAAGCAGCAGGCTAGCCATGCTAGATTCAGGGATTTCAGTGTCAACTGTCTACACCCCAAAGCTACATTGTAAGAAGTATACCCCAAAGCTACATTGTAAGAATTACACCTTTAAAAAAATAAAAACTACTAACTCTAGAAAATAAACATGGTTCAGAAAACTCAAAATATAAAGTACATAAACATAAAGAAAATATAACTCAAAAGTGGTTTTTAAATTTTTTTCATTTAGACATTATAAGCATATTCATTTAACCATAAGTAAGCACTACTTTTAAATTTGTGAAAAAATTATAACATGGAAATGGTAGAAAATAAAGTACATAAATTTGAATAAAATAAAGCAAGCAAAGGAATCCTTAAACTCACACAATCTCAAATTATATTCCTGAAAATCCTTATATTTGTAACTTTTCTAAATTATTTAAAGATTTATAAGAGCATCCAAAATAATTATATGTATATAATAATCACAGACATAGGCTTTCATCTTGACATTATACATAATAGCTATGAAGGCATTTCTGAGAGAAAACAGACATCTAATGGCTATTATATTAGTTTATCCCTAGAACTAATATTCTCCCTAGAGATACAAAAAACTAATACAATCAGACATCTTTTTTTTTTTTTAACTCAATCTATTTCTAAATCCAGTACAAAAATGTTTTCTTACCAAAGAACCAATACATTCATGAATGTATAATCATAGTGCCTGGCACATAGTAACCGCAACTCAAAAAACACCAGTCATTATTATTATTCAAATGTACAAAACGTATCATAAACATTCAATTATTCTGTCCTATCCCCTCCATCCATCCTGTATCCCATGTCACTATCTCTAAGTATAATGATCAGATGAAAGAAATACATCGTATTTTATGTAAACAGTTTCATTTCTATAACAAAATCTAAATCAAGATATCAGAGTTGAATTATTAATTCTCTACCAGTCTTCTTAAGTTACAAAGCAAATACTTTGAAAGTATTTCCTTGAAAGAAAGTTTTCTAGACTAAACCAGAGAATTTAGAGTCTACTGTGAAGCAGACAACTATTCCTGCATACATGTACCAAAGATTGACTAGCTACCAAAAATCTAAGAAAACAGCTCTGTGGTTCATTTCCAGTTAAAATCTTTAATTCTGCACCTAAATATTATAACCCTGGCTGACATGAAGGGAACTTCCAGGTCACCTACTGAAAAGAATTTGACTCAACAAAAAGTGGCTAACCTGAAGTACGTCTAATAAAACCAGACAAAAGGCCAAACCTCCTAGAATATACATTTAAAGGATAGGTAGGAAAACTTCCAAATTTTCTTTTTACTTCAGCTGGAAGGGGTTAAGCATGAGACACTGCTTGGTCAGAAACAGCCTTTTAAGATACATATTAATCTTGCAGGTAGGAAAGATTTAAAAGGGGAAAAAAAAAAGGAAAGGAAAAAAATGATAACATATTTCTTGAGCAATATTTACCAGTCATGCTGCTGTCTCTGTTTATCCCGTTATGAAGTTTACAGTGAACAAATGCTGCATCAAATAACCATGATCCAAAGAGATTCAAGATGCTGTTAACCTTTGGTCTCCGAGGGGCAGGCAGTGGCCGTGGTTCTGAACTAGTCTGATTTGGACTTGAGAGAGGAGAGGTTGAGGAGCTCTGGTGCTGGACTTTCGAGGCATGAGCAGTACTAACCTAATAGAAGAGCAAAGAGTACAACCACACCAATGAAAGGTTTGAGAAAACAGGACTTTTTCTAAAAAGGATAGCAAATTAAAAAGCCAACTTTATACAGTATAAATATGGTAATGAAAGTTCTAGATTGGTGGTACATGCCAGTAATCCCAGCACTCAGAAGGTTGAGGCAGGAGAATTGCTGCTAGTTCAAGGCCAGCCTGAGCTACAAAGCAAGTTAAAGGCCAACCTGAACTGCATACTGAAACCCTGTCTCAAGGAAGCATAGAAGGAAGGAAAGAAGGAAGGAAGGAAGGAACGGAGGAAGGAAAGAAAGAAAGAAAGAGAGAGAGAGAGAGAGAGAGAAAGAAAAAAGAAAGTAAGTTAGTTCTTACTGTGCTTGTCTTCATGGTGGCCTTATTCACAGTAACAGCCCGGTGCCTCCGGTTATGTGGTGGGGTAGTACTGACCGCAGTGCTTTGAGGCATACTTAATCTATTCACAGGTGTTGGGGGAGCACTGTCTGACCTGGGTCTAGAAATGCCTTAAGGCAAAAAAGAAAGATGAAATTATTCTCCATAGTTCAAATATGAGATTGGGGGCGGTGGGGGGTGTGAAACTCAACAATAGAGTACTTGTCTAGACTATGCAATGCCCTGGGTTTAATTTCCAGCACAGCCCAAAATACAAAAGAAAAACAAAAACAAATGAGGGAAAAAAAAAAAAAAAAAAACTATTTGAGTAGAAAATCTTCCACATGTAATACTTTCGAAGGACTGGGGCATACTATATCAGATTGCTAGTCACCTCTTAATATCCACATACTATTTTTATCTGTGTGACGGAACACAAATTTTAGCTGGACACTGCTACCTACAATAAACATTTTCATGCCTCTCTTGCAACTACATGTGGCCATTTCCTAACTACAGAAAAGCAGATGATGGTTGGGCAGGTCTTCTAAGAAAACTTCTTTAAAAGGACAATCAGGTGTAGACTCTCCTTTCTTTCTAACGCCCAAACAAGACAGTGAGAACTCAACTCAACCATCACAGTCCAGCAGGCAGTGTACAAAGCATGCAGAGCCACCAGACAGAAGGGCTTTTAATCCCTCAGGGGAACAGATGTACAACAGCAGCCCTATACTGTCTAGCCCTGACTTCATACATGTGTGAAAATAAACTCTTTTATTTAAACCACTGGAATTTTTGGTTGTTATATGGCACTAAACTTAATCAGAACTATTAAGTTTGTTACATAATATACAAACAACTATAGATGTTTTAGAAAACAGTCATTGCAGGGCATGGTGGCACACACCTATAATTCTAATTACTCAGGAGAATGAGGCAGGAAGATTATAAACTCAAGGCCAGCCTAGTGTCTTAAAATAAATCTGTAAAAAGGTTGGGATTATAGCTCAGCATATTCTGGGTTCAATCCTCAGTATAATCAATCGATCAACAGACAGACAGACCAGACAAATAGATATTAAATATCACTGTCTTTTAATCAGTTAAAAAAATCCTGAGCTTTTAGATGTCTAAAGTGTGAAAAACCTTTTAAAAAGTAGTTTATAAAAGGTATGATTCAGCCGGGTGTGGTGACGCACACCTTTAATCCCAGCACTCAGGAGGCTGAGGTAGGAGGAGCGTTGTGAGTTCAAGACCGGCTTGGGCTACAATGTGAGCTCAAGGCTGGCCTGAACAACATAGTGTGACCCTGTCTCAAAAAAACTAGGGCCAGGAGTTTGGCTCAGTGACTTAAGCGCCTGCCTGGCAGGTGTGAGGTTGTGAGTTCGATCCCCGGTGCCACAAACACACAAAAATAATAAAATTTAAAAAATAAATAAATAAAAGGTATGACTTACTTTCCAATGATACACATGAGAATAGTCTCTAATGCACTGTAATTGTATTTTCTTGGATAACCAATAAGAATGAGCACTTTTTTTGAAAAATATTTATTTGTACCCTTTGTCCCTTTATCTAGCAAATATTCTTCTTAGCATATTGCTTGATTTATATAAAGACATAATACTCTTCTATTATATTTGCTGCAAACAATCTCTCCTAGTTTGTTACTTGTCATCAAATCTATTTATCTTTTCCTTTGGGTTTTCATAATTTTTCCTAGAATTTGGCTTGAAGGTGATCTAAATGCAGGCTCTTCAAACATCCAGCAACATACATAAAATTCACCTAAGAATGCATCCACCAGACAGCTGATTCCACGCATGGCACGAAAAAATATTTGAGGCAGATGTTTAAGGCAAGGATACTGATTCAATTCTTGTGGCATTCCGCTCACATTTAAGAACTGCTCCTGAAATTTGGGGGTAGAGCTTACAATGGCTGGGTTACTCAAATCCACGGGATTACTATCAAGAAAGAGAAAAAATAATTAATTACACAATTAGGAATTTCAATAGCAAAAAAAAAATGCATCAAACCAATTTAAGAACAGGGCTTTGTGTGCCTATTTCTTTGATTCAGAGAGGCAACTGATCTAGATTTCATTGATAAGGGCTCAGGGCTCAGATGTGAAGGCTTCTCTATAGAAGAGGTATAGCTTTTTTACATGAACTTTGCCTATAAAATGAAAATCAAAGTAGGACTAGAAGGTTTTAGTTTTTCAAGAGTACAATGGAATTTTTTTTTTTTTTTTTTTTGGTACCGGGGATTAAACTCACAACCTTGCGGTTACCAGGCAAGTGCTTGAGCCACTGAGCTAAATCCGCATCCATACAATTGCTAATTTTAACATGTTCAGAATTAAACCACAGAATGAAAAAGCAAAAATAAGTTAAAAAGAACCTCAAAGAAAAAATTTTACATTAACATTTACAATTTAAAAAAATATGAAAATCAAGATTAGTGTTCTAGTTTTACATAGTGTCCACATATATGTACTATAGCATACATTTCAAAATAAGTTACTGGAGGTTTGATTTATATTTTAGGTGTAAGCATTTGCATTAAAAAGTGTTCCATTAGAAACGGTCTGCTTAGCTGCTGATTAAATAGGTTCTCCAACTCAAAATACAACTGGTAACCTGTAACTGGTAGAAAGAATTTCCAATAGCTATTCATTCGGTAAAAGAACTAGACTGAGAAGTAGAAATCAGTAGTTTACACATTCTCTGCCTTTTGAAACCTCTTTTTTGACCTACCAGAAGACCCTTAATTCCAAGTAACTATAGTGGGAAAAAGCAACACGTATGCTTGTACAGAATATGGGCTTTGAGGGATAGCACACCATAGCACACAAACTGTAGGCCATCGTGGAGGGTACAGGAGGTAAAAAGTCTCAAGCAGCACTGCCTGCCGGGAGTTGTAGTTCATCTGTTTAGAAATTATGAAAAAAAGGTGGTACAGTTGGAATGCACTATACCTCAATCCAACAAAGCTTTGTTAAATTCATGTCTTTCAGTTATTGAAACTAGGAAAAGAAAGGTTTATACAGCTCTTCCACATATAAACCAGAAATGACTTCATAAGCATTCAAACATTCAGAGAAGAGATTAAAAAAAATAAAATAAAATTGAAATGATGAAATGAGAATGGCTAAGGTTATACAGTAGATAACAGAAACTCCCTTTCTGTAATTGCCGATCTCCTGCGTATCTGACACATTTTAGGGACTTTAGGTTTTGGCTTGGTTTGGTTGGGTTGGGGTGGGTTTTTTCAGGCAGGTCTTGGTATATAATTTAGGTTGTCCTCAAACTCAATATATAGCTCAGGATAGCCTCAAACTTGTGATGATCCATATACCTCAGCCTCCGGAGTGCCAGGATTACAGGCATGTACCAACATGGCTAACACTCTAGGAACCTTTTACAGGTTCAGATTCTACCTAAATTTACTGAAACAGAATCTCCGTATCTCAGAATCTAAAATTTACTGAAACACGTGGGGCCGAAAGGACAGGAGCTCATACACAAGTCCAATCAAGTATTCGAGAGTACTGGTGAAATCAATGGGGAGCCTGATGTTGTAGTACATGCCTGTAATCCCAGCACTCAGGAGGTTGAGGTAGGAGGATCACCATGATTTCAAGGCCAGCCTGGGCTACATAGTGAGTTTGAGATCAACTTAAATTACATATCAGATCCTGTCTCAAAAAAACAAAAAAGAAAAAAATCAATGGGAAACGTATTTGTTTTGTTTTTCCTTGAAAAAGATAAAGCATTACAATACTAGATAAAATTTTGAAGTTCATCTCACCATCACATTCATTCCTCTTCCCAGGACATCTGTCAATGACCAAAATTGCTTCTTCTTGATAATCCTCACAGACCTGCTCCCTACTCAGTTACAGCTCATTTAAGTAAGGAGGTAAAACCTGCTCAAAAAGAGTCTATCAAGATGTCTGTGACAGACCTACAAACAGTGTAGCCTAATTAAGAAAAATAATTTGATCCAATTTAACTGTTTTGACATCTGAACAAAGAGAATTAGTGAACTGAAAGGGCCAGAGTTGAGGTCACACGGTAACATAGCTGTTTAAACCATTGGGCAATTACCATGGAGTTGCAGGTGCCCTTCAAAAACAGTACGAAAGTGAGATCCAGAAAGTCTGACAAAGGAAAAGAACAGTGAATAATGCACAAAAGAAGCAAAAAATTTAAGAGAAATGACAGAATGGCTTGTTCCAAAGCTGCCTTGAATCTTCCCTAACATGAGCACTGGCTACACATTGCTTCTTAAAGTTCAAGAAGATCTGAGTCAACATACAGTGACTTCTATTTACTAACACTCATTTAAGTAGGTTTCTATTCTTTACAACAAAAAAGCACCCCAATTAAAAGACAAAAGTTAGCTGAAGAAGAAAGACAAAGCTTAAGAGATCAATTAAGATTGAAGAAGTAAGAAAAGATTATCTAAGAACTAACTGTAAAAAAGATCCCACGGACTGGGGATATAGTTCAGCGGCACAAGTGCCTGCTTGGCAAGCACAAGGTTGTGAGTTTGATCCCCAGTACCAAAAATAAAAAGATTCCAGGACTAGAGTTTTACTGGTCACTTATTTTAAACGCTTAGGGAACATATAGCTTTCACACAGCAGAACATATAAAAGAATATGAAGCGCTTTCCCCAGTTGCTGCTAAGGTGCTCGGTCCTTCGAGGGAGCTAAAGCCATGTTGGGGTGAGGCCCTCACTTCATCCAGTGACCAGCACCATGCCAGGCAGCCCGCATCATGGCCTCTGTCTCTGAGCTCACCTGTATCTACTCCGCCCTTATCCTGCACAATGACAAAGTGACCATCACAAGGATAAGATCAATGCCCTCATTAAAGTGACTGATGTCAATGTTGAACCTTTTTGGCCTGGCTTGTTTGCAAAGGCCCTGGCCAATGTCAACATTGGGCGCCTCCACTGCAATGTAGGGGCTGGTGGCCCTCCCCGCACTCCACTGCTGCCCCAGCTGAGGAGAAGAAGGCAGAAGCAAAGAAAGAAGAATCTGAGGACAACATCACGGGCTTTGGTCTTTTTGACTAAACCTCATTTTTTAACATGTTCAATAAAAACTGAACAGCTGAAAAAAAAAAAAAGAGAGAGAATGTGAAGCTTTGCTATTCTTTTCATGTTACCAAAATATAGGCTGGTAAATATAGAAGTACAGATAATTTATGCAGGGTGTGGTGGTGCATGCCTGTAGTCTCAATACTTGGGAGGCTGAGGCAGGAGGATTGCTATGAGTCCGAGGCCAGCCCGGCTATATAGTAAGGCCAGCCTGAACTATCGAGCAAAATGCTGTCTCAAAAAATGAAAAAAAAAAAAAAAAAAATCTTTTTTTTAAATGACAAACAATAGCCGGGCGTGGTGGTGCATGCCTTTAATCCCAGCACTTGGGAGGCTGAGGTAGGTGGAGCATTGTGAGTTCGAGGCTGGCTTGGGCTACAACGTGAGCACAAGGCCGGCCTGACCTACATAATGCAACCCTGCCTCAAAAAACTAGGGCCGCGACTTTGGCACAGTGGCTTAAGTGCCTGCCTGGCAGATGTGAGATTGTGAGTTCGATCCCCGATGCCAGGAAAAAAAAAAGGTAAATGGCAAACAATTCAGAAAAACACTGAAAGAACGACATTCTGTAAACAAGGAGAAATTTTTTTCTCAAGAAGAAAAGATGGCTCAACATTGGAAACTTAATGTGTCAACAGTCAAGGGCCAGGGATATAGCTCAGTGACATAAGTGCCTGCCTGGCAAGTGCAAGGGTGCTGAGTTTGATTCCCAGTACCAAAAAAAACAAACAAACAAAAAAAAAAAAACACAGGTCATTGCTGAAATGGATCCCAAAATGTAATCTGGAAAAACTTCATTACTTCTTAAGTTTATTTATATTTAAATTTTTTTACGTTGCTTAGGAAACCAGACATAAAAAGTGAGTATCTAACATCAATAATGAACATCCTACTTAATTCCATGCATTAGAGGCCTTTCAATAAAAATCAGAACAAGAGTACCAAAATAGTATCATTTTAATTCAACAGTGCTCTACTAGATCTGACAAGCACAGGAAAATATAAAGAAATAATAGTAATAGCAGTTTTCAAGCTATCATGTATGAGGCATTACACTATTTTATATGCCTTTTTCTCTTCAATTCTAACAAGATGGGTACTACATTATCCCTATTTTGCAAATTAAAAAGGCACAGAGAGACTAAATTAATCACTCAAGTTCACAAAGAAACATATAGTAGAACTTGAACTCATATCCAGGTCTTACTGTATCCAAAACACTTGGTATTAAGTACCACATGCTATAGTATGAACCATTAGAAAAGAAATAGAGTACTTATTTGAAGATATAAGTCCATTATATCTAGAAATCTCAGAAAACATGTGAAATCTCAGAGCTCTTTTAAGTACTCACATATGATATACAAAAGTAAAAAATATTCTTTACAGCAGCAATAGCCAACTAAAGGTAAATACTCTAGCACTTTTAAATGGCCACATATGAGCCAGGCGTGGTGGCGCACACCTTTAATCCCAGCACTCGGGAGGCTGAGGTAGGAGAAGCGTTGTGAGTTTGAGGCTGGCTTGGGTTACAGTATGAGTGCAAGGCCAGTCTAAGCTACATAGTGCGACCATGCCTTAAAAAAGAAAGGCTGGGAGTTTGGCACAGTGGCTTAAGTGCCTGTCTGGCAGGCGCAAGGTTGTGAGTTCAATCCCCAGTGCCAAAAAAAAAAAAAAAAAAAAAAAGCCACATATGATATACAAAAGCAAAAATGTTCTTCACAATAAAAAAAAGTCACAAAATCGGTAATAAAGGAAATGTGCAAATCTATGTGAAGAAAGCTACAAAACACTTCTATAAATACATAATATCCTAAGCCAGGAATGTTGTCCCAAGCCTAGAATCCTAGCTCTCAGGAGCTAGGAGGATTGGCAGCCTGAATTGCACACTGAGTTCAAGGCCACCCTGAATTACATAGTGAGAATCCATCTCTAAAAGCAAACAAAACAAAGGATACATAAGATTCTAAAAAAGTGGATGGAAGGCATAGCTTAGTGGTGGCACTCATGCCCAATCCCCAGTGTTATTGCCTATATCTAGTGCCCACCCCCACAAGCCTCATGCAGTGGCTTTTCTGAGGTAGCTGGATCTAGGCCAAGTGATGCTAGGATTAAGGATGTGATTCTGGGATTAAGTATGCAATACTGTGATTAAGGCTGCCTCACCCTGGGTGTGAATGCTACCACCCTAAGGACAGACAGCCAGCATGGAATATAAAGAATAGAAAGAGGGCTGCTGCTGTTGCTTGCTCTTGCTTGTTTCTTCTGCTTATCTTCAGCTGTCTCCTGCCCACTCTGCCATGTCACTCTGCCTTGGAGTCAGCCAATTACAAACTAACCCCCTACAAACTGAGAGTCAAAATAAACCTCTCCTACTTTACTAAGGTATTGGGTATTTTGTCTCACCAATGAGAAAAGTAACTAAGACATCCAGTTAAAAAAAAAAAAAAAAAAAAAAAAAAAAAAAAAAAAAAAAAAAAAAAAAAAAAAAAAAAAAAAAAAAAAAAAAAAAAAAAAAAAGGAAAGTTTTTAACAAATGGATCCTGAAAAAATAAAAACATATGCATTAGAAAAGTAGACTAAATATAACATGGTATCAGGTTTTCCTAAAAATAAAAGCTTAATATAATTCTCATCTCTAGCAGAGTCAAACTAGCTGTTCACTACTTTTCTTTTTCCTCCAATGTTCTCTTCCAAATAAGTATGGCATGTGTTCTGGTCAATGAAACGTAAGTAGCAGTAATTTAAATCACTTCAAGGCCTGGCCCATAACTTCCTCCCACACAATTTTCTTGCTCTCTCTTTTCCAACTACTATCCATATACAGAAGCTCCTGCTTATAATGCTGAGGTCCTAATGGAGGCACGTATTAAAGACAGCAGAGCCTCACCAGTCTAGGTCCCTGAACAATGACATGAGCAAAGATCTCCGCTATCCCAACTTCATGGATTTTGGATTCACTGTCTGAAGCAGGACATTTTCCTTACCTTATTAATATACAATCCAAACCCCAAAAGGAATTATGGGGGGTTTTATGTTTGCTTATAGATTCATGGCTTGGTGTCACCAGGGAATTGGTTCTAGGATCCCCTTCCCCACAGACACCAAAATCTGTGGATGCTCAAATCTTCTATGTTAAATCTTCTACCAAAATCTTCTATGTGTA
The DNA here is from genome assembly GCA_004363535.1 of Dasyprocta punctata. Lineage (NCBI taxonomy): Eukaryota > Metazoa > Chordata > Mammalia > Rodentia > Dasyproctidae > Dasyprocta > Dasyprocta punctata. The sequence goes on along the minus strand of RJWM01005076.1, from coordinate 33,474 downwards.
AAAAGTGTAGTATTTATATATAACCTGTGTACACCCTCCTGTATCATTTAAATCATCTCTTTTTGTTTTTACATTTCTTTTTTGTGTGTGTTTAAATCATCTCTAGATTATCTGTAATACCTAATACAATGTGATGTTCTGTAAGTAGTTGTTATACTATGTTGGTTTGTTTTTTTGTTGTTTTTTTTTTTGTTTTTGTTTTTTTTCTTTTGAGATAGGGTCTTGCTATGCAATTCAGGCTGGCCTTAATCTCACTGTGTAGAGCAGGCTGGCTTCGAACTCATGTGATCATCCTGCCTCAGCCTCCCAAGTGCTGGAATTACAAGAACGCGCCCACCTGGTTATATTGTATTGTTGAGGGAATAATAACGAGGGAAAAAAAAAGTGCATAAATTCAGTACACATGTAATTTTTTTTCAAATTACTTTCAACAACTGGGTAGTGAAGTCCATACAAATGGGATTCACAGATTCAGAGGGCCAATTGTATTTTCTTTTCTTTTTTTTTTTTTTTTTTGGTACAGGGGATGGAACTCACAACCTCGCACCTGCCAGACAGGCACTTAGGCCACTGCACTAAATCCTCAGCCCTATTTTTTGAGACAGGGCCTCACTATGTAATTCAGGCCGGCCTTGAACTCACTTTGTAGCCCAGGCTGGTCTCGAAAGCACAATGATCCTCCTGCCTCAGCCTCCCGAGTGCTGGGATTAAAGGCGTGCGCCACCAATCGTATTTTCTAACTTGACAAACTGATTCATCTGAAATGTTAATCAGGCAATAGACAAATAATCTAAAAAAGGGAAAAAGATGCAAGGTCTACTAAGTATCAGTAAATACTGGCCAGGCATGGTGGCACATGCCTGTAATCTCAGCATTTGGGAGGCTGAGTGAGGAGGATCTCCATGAGTATGAAGCCAGCATGGATGACAAAGTTTATCTGAAGCGGCACAGTGAGACGCTGTCTCAAAAAAAAAAAAAAAAGTAAGTAGCAGTGAATATTATAAAGTTAATTAAAACTGAATCTGGTGTAAGAATAAATAAAGAGATTAATGGAATAATATGTGACCTAAAAACAGATACTGGTATATATAAAGGAATTTAATATCTCAAAGGAAACAATATTAGAAAAAAATTATAGCTGTCTGATCAAAGAACACAGAAAGACTTTCTAATTTTAAAAGAGAAATAATCAAAAGAAAGACATTCCAAATCAAAAATCATTGCTGGGCATGGTGGCACATGCCTGTAATCCCAACACTCAGGAGGCTGAGGCAGGAGGATCACCACAAATTCAAGGTCTGCCTAGGCTACATAGTGAGTACCTATCTCAAAGGAAAAAATCAAAAATCAAAAATCACTGAAAACTGAAAAATACAACTACAAAGTAGAAAAAGAATTAACAGAAAATGATTCACATTTCTAATTTATAGAAAGGTCATGCGGAGTAGTTTAAAATCACTAACACACAAAAGAAAAATAAAGTCAATATAGCCAAGAGGAGAATACAAAAGGAGACAGTTTATCAGACACTTACCAATACAATAACAGTTCCACAGAAGACATGAGTAAGGGTGGAAGAAGGATAGGTAGGAAGTGATGGAACAAAACCAAAGAATTTCTATACAGACATAGAGGAAGTAGGGGGTTAGCCCTCTGTAAAACATTAAGGTACACTTCACTTCTCAATGAAATTTTAAACAACAGAACTACTAGAAGAACCTGCAAGCCAAACTGACTACTGCTAGATAGGGGAGGAACGAGGCAGTCTCCAGTTCTCACAGAATGTGACAAAGTCTCAGGAGAGATACCATCCAGGCTGCAGCAACAGCAACAGAACAAATGCTGCATCTACCACAAAGAATGAGCTCCTAAAGAGTGTAAGTTAAGGGCAGCTAAGGACAGCCTAAGGCTGCTGGGATTGGGACAGCAGGAGAGACATGATGTAGATGGGCGTATTGTTCAATATGCCTTCACTGATGGATTGGGCTTAGCATCCACACTCTGATAACAAGAGAGTTCCTGCCCTAAGAAACTTACTGGGTCAAAAGCTCATGAAAGAACAAACGAAGAATACCTTAACATATGTAAAAATCGAAACCATGTCTGTGCAACACACTCATTATCCATTTCTGGAGGGATTAGACTGGCATCTTCATCAGGAACTTTAAATGGAGGAAATGAAGGACCATATGTAAAGCGTAGCAACCTAGAAAATAAAAAATGCATACTATTAAGTCTATTTTTTAATCTGAGTGAAAAATACATTCAAACCTGAAAACACAAGAGAAAATAGATGAAACATATGTACCTTACTTAAATAAACAAAGTATATAAAAACCCAAGCTTATAAAACAGACAAAGGGATTTCCTGTTGTACAGAAGATATTTTTGTTTTTGTTTTTGTTTTTTTGAGACAGGGTCTCACTATATATCCCAGGCTGGCCTTTTGAGGCAATTCTCCTGTCTCAGCCTCCTGAGTGCTGGGATTACGGACATTCACCACCACACCCAGCTATTCAAAAGATTTTTTTTTTCAAAGTTTATTTGAAAAAGTAAAAGTGAGGAGTATGAGAGAAAATGGCTCTGCAGAGCAGCTTGGGCTGAGTAAAAGAGAAAAAAGCAAGATAAAAGAACACCATGGAGAAAGTAAGGTGGGGTATCATGAAGAAAGTCACAATAGCTCAAAAGATTTTTGAAACATTTTAAAGACTTAGTATTTATATTGTATATTACTTACAAGCAATAGACTGTCATTTATATGATATAAATTATATTCAATTATATAATTAACATAAAATTATAAAATTATTTTTAAGACTCACTTCACTGCAAATCTATTACAACCATATTTTATTCATAACAATAACTTTATGTGAAGTTTGGAATGTAGTATTAAAAAATTAGAATACAGTACATTTTTATACTGTACCATAAAAGTAACTCAACAACTTAATTTAATTGTAATATTCTAAATATACTGGCCAAGTGTGGTGGCACATGCCTGTAATTCCAGCACTTGGTAGGCTGAGGTGGGAGGATCACTGCAAGTGTGAAGCCAACCTGAACTACACAGTGAGACCCTGTCTCAAAAATAAAAAATTTTTTTAAAAAAGTAAAACTCTTCAAAGCCTCTTGACTCAAATATTATATAATGGAAAATTACAAAGCAATTAAAATACAATCTCAAGAATTATTTAAACATAAAAGCTAGCCAGGCGTGGTGGTGCGTGCCTGTAATCCCAGCACTTGGGAGACTAAGGCAGGAGGATCTCCATGAGTTTGGGAACAGACTGAACTGCATAGCGAGATCCTGTTTCAAAAAACTTAAAAAAAAGAATAAAAAAGCAACAGATAATTAAAGTGACAAAAACAGACAACAGACAAAAAAGGGAGATAACAGTACTACTGCACACACAATAATCTCAACTTGGTTTAAGAACAGGAACTACATGAAAAAATACATTAAAAATGTTAGTACTGATTATCTTTAAATAACAGCTCTTTTCCCCTACATCTTTCAAATTTTCTAAGTAGGCACTGCTTCTATAATCAAAACATTAGTATTACTTAAAAGTAGATTCAAAACACTAATATTCCCCAAGATATACCAGAATCAAAAGAATATTCCAAAACTTCACCTTTTAGTTTAAATGATAAAGATCTAACATTTTACCTTATTAGTATGTTTGCAATACATATTAAATTACTGTATGATGGAGAACTGGTACACACATCTATCTCATCTTGAAGATCTAACACTTATTAGCTCAGACAAGTTTATTTTCTGATACAGAACTCTCCCTACAAAGTATTTTATCTCACCATCCCTTCCCTCTGCCCCTAATCAAACCTAAGTCAGATCAAGTCTCTAGCTCTACCAGTTAACAAGAAAAACAAGATGGGAAACATGAATATCATGACAACATAACTGGAAAAATTCAGAATCTGAAATACTCAATAACACAACACAAGTCAGATGTGGTGGAACACACCCGGTAAGAACTACTTGCTCTGTAATTCCTGCTACTTAGTAGGTTGAGGGAGGAAGATCACAAGTTTGAGGCCAGCTTTTAAGATAAAAACACAAAGGATGCTAGTAGAGTGTTTAATTGTACACATGAGGCCCTGGGTCAAATATCCAAGTACTGAGGAGAGAAAAGGAGGAGATGACAACCTAATTTCTTCAACAACAAAAAAAAACCCTAAAAAAATAAAAAATAAGAATGACAATCTATAGTTTAAAGTAGACTTGAAAAAAACACACTGAGTAGCCAGGCATAATGCAGCATGCCTGTAATCCCAGCACTTGGGGAGGCTGACATATAAGGACTGCAAGTTAAACCCAGTCCGGGCAACAAAGCAAAACCATGTCAAAATGAAACAATAGTAAGGACTGAGGATTACAATCCAGCACAAAGGCCATGGTTCAACTCCCACCACCACAAAAGTCTACAAATGCAGTTTCTGAACACTGCTTTCTTATTCAACAGAATCAACTATAAAGAAAAAAATGTACAGGGGAACGTGGACACTGATTATCTGGTATTAAAGAACTGTAAACTTTTTAAGGTGTGATAATGATATTGCAATTATGTTTTTTTAAAAGACTCTTTGTCTTTTCAAGTTATAAATTAAAATATGTACAGTTGAAATGAAAAAGTAAGCCGGGCGTGGTGGCACACGCCTTTAATCCCAGCACTCGGGAGGCTGAGGTAGGAGGAGCGTTGTGAGTTTGAGGCCAGCTTGGGCTACAACACAAGCGCAAGGCTGGCCTGAGCTACATAGTGCGACCCTGCTTCAAAAAACTAGGGCCAGGAGTTTGGCTCAATGGCTTAAGCGCCTGCCCTGGCAGGTGCAAGGTTGTGAGTTCGATCCCTGGTGCCTCAGGGAAAAAAAAAAAAAGAAATGAAAAAAATGAAACCTGAGTTTATTCACAAAATAATGGTTTTATATATATAAATGATAAAAAAAAAAGCAAAATTATTAAAAACTGCCTACTAAACTCACTTCGGCAGCACACATACTAAAATTGGAATAATACAGAAAAGATTAGCATAGTCCCTGTGCAAGGATGACTCACAAATTCATGAAGTATTCCATATTTTCTCTTAAAAACAAAAACAAAAAAAACTGCCTACTTCAGTCATACTAAAGTATACCACAGTCCTACTTACGTAAAATTATACGTTGCTTTTTTTTTTTTTTTCTTTTTTTCTTTTTGCGGTACTGGGGATTGAACTCACAGCCTCGCACCTGCCAGACAGGCGCTTAAGCCACTGAGCCAAACTCCCAGCCCTGGTTTTTTGAGGCAGGGTCGCACTGTGTAGCTCAGGTCGGCCTTGCGCTCGCGTTGTAGCCCAGGCCGGCCTCGAACTCACAACGCTCCGCCTACCTCAGCCTCCCGAGTGCTGGGATTAAAGGCGTGCGCCACCACGCCTGGCTTATGTTGCTGTTTTTTGGGTTTGTTTTCTTTTTTTGGTGCCAGGAACCAAACTCAGGACCTTGCGCCTGCCAGACAGGCACTGTGACACTAAACTATGTCCCTGGCTGTAAAATTATATGCAAATATATATGAATACAATATCTGGTTAAAAAAAAAACTGTTATATCTTTCTATGGTTTTTCCTTTAAAATAATGATAATGCGTATTTTTATAATTAAAATTATGAGTGGGATTTGGGGAGAAGATAGCGTACAGAATGTATTCACTTCTCAAAAATACTTGATTATTCTGAAAGCTTTTACATTAGACAGGCATTAGCCAAACTGCTATAACTATTTTGTTAAAGTGGCTCAATTCTATGTATAAAGTACAGTGATGACGAATCTAGGTTTCTCACAACGTACCCAGAAGTCACAGCATCAAAAAGCTGCCTAAGGTCAGGTGACAAAGACAATCACCTACCTGGAAGTGAGTGCACAGATGACTTTGCTCCACTGCTCCACCACTGCTGGGTGGTGCCTCCAGTTAGCCACCATCTCCTTGGCTGTCTTCCAATAAGGAGGTGTTGGGAAGCACCGAGTACAAGCTAGTAACCAAACCTCAAAGAGAACACCAATCAGTTTCTCTGCTAGATTCTCAGCAATGCCACCTGACCAATGAAAGAAAAGAACCCTTAATTCACTAATTTGGAAAAACTGGTCAAAAATTAAAATGTTAAGTATTGACTTACAAGTAAATAATCAATAGTAAAAATGAAAATTAATTATTAGGTGTGCCTATAAAGGAAATCAGAGACAACATCAACAAATTATTTTGAGAGTGTTTAAATTGCCCTGCTGGTTCTTACTGAAGATCTTACCTTCTAGCAAGGGAAACCCAAGTATACATGGGAGAAAGGAAAGGATGAGTGACTATTACAAGTTAGTTTCTATGTGAAGGCATTCATACACATGACCTCACATAATCCTTGCATTATTTTTACACAACAGATACTTCTAACACATATTATCAATTACTAATTATACCATTTTGAGAACAAGAAAACTTAGGTTCAGGGAGGTTAAGTAACTCATCCAAGCTCATGCAGCCAATAAAGAAAGGAATCAGAACAAATACCCAGGTCTTGATAGTTCCAAAGTTGGCCATAAAATGCTTCATGTATTTGAAAGATAATCTTAAAGAGAGGGAGAAGAAAAAAAAAAAAGAAGCAGCAGCAGAAGGCCTGGTGCAGGGTAGGAGAGCCTTAACAGAGCTGTTCCTCTGTTCTGAGCACCAGAACCAGAAGCAGCAATAGCAGTGGACTTTATTCTGTAGTGCTCCTGAAGGCAAAGTTAGGACTAATAGAAAGAGTAAAAAGGACGCATTATTTCAAATGAGCAGAGCAAAAGCTCCAACAACAAAGAGGCCAAGAAAGGGATGAATTGCCTGCCTTGTGCTGTGGAGACTGGTATGAGAAGTGAGTGGCAGAGGGCTGTTAACACAATGACTGCCCAACTATCATCAATACTATCCTAGTGTTCCTTTCCACACTAAAATTCTCTCTTAGTTACTTTTTCTCGATGCTGAGACAACATACCTGACACCTAAAGTTAAAGGAGGAAAAGTTTATTTAGCTTACAGCTTGTACAGCTTTCGATTCTTAGTTGGCTGGCTCTAAGGCAGGGTGACACGGCATCACAGAGGAGAAAACAGTTCATGGCAGCCAAAATGCAAGCAAGTCCTCTTTCTGTCCCTTATATTCTATCCAGGGTACAAGCCCGTAGGCCACGTAGGACTCAAAGCCAGGGCGGGCCTTCCCATTACCAACACCCAGAACAATGCAAACTAATCAGTGGACTAATTTAGTAATCATACACCTTTAATCCCAGCTTCACACTCTAGATCCAGCACCTCTGAAAAGTTCCACCTATGATGGCACGAGACTGTGGGGGAACATCTAGACACAAGCCGTAACAAATCACATGATTCCTTTTAGATATTTCCCTGGACACTACAACTTTGTGACAACATCAGCACATCTGTATGTGTCAGTAAAGAGAGTACAGATGAATAAGCAACAGCTAGAATACCTGAACTACAACACCAATTTACAGTTGATATACACCGGGCTTACACATACAAAGCAAGGCTTCTGAAATACAGCCTGAAATTTTATAAAACTGCAGGCTTTTTAAATGGCTAGTAAAAAATAAACAAAATAAAATAAAATGGCTAATGAATAGCATAATGTTATACTTCCAAATAAAATACTTTAAGATTTTGGAGGTTTCATTTGCTAACCATGTCTCTTCTGTCACTGCCAAGTTTGCAGACTCTACTTTAGTAATCACTTTGTCATCACATACATTATCCATAGGTTCTAATTTAAAGGTTTTATTATTTCTTATATAAGTTCTACCCTAAAACCCTAAACAAGGCAGTATTCTAATGCTTATCAAATATGCACAATTCACTGTGTCCTTCTCTACATTAGCAAAATTACCACTGAGAGTAAAATAATTTCTTTAGGCACATTGTGCTTCTGAGGTTCCTGTTCTATGAACTGTTAACCTTAGTTCATCAACTGTCATATCAAAATTTAAACCCTGACAAGTCTACTGCTCATTGAGTTTAAATGTGAACTATATCTGGAGCTAGGAAATAAATAAGAAAAAATGAATAAACAAACCTTGAACGGTAGGCGGGGCCAGAAGTATATCATTAATCTGCAGAAGAAACAATAGTAAGACTTCCCAGGTTTCTCGGGCCATGACAGATGACTCACGGGCCAGTTTTTGAATGGCTCTCAGGACCTGTAAGCATAGTCGAATCTGGCTGGAGCCCTGTTCCTGTCTGAAGAAGACAGACAGATATCACTGACAAGTCTGAGAGAGAGCAACAGCCAAAGAACAGGCAACTTACAGATGCAACAAACAGTGGTCCAATGAAGCTCCCTAGGAGCATCAGCTGACAGGCTGAGCACACCCTCTTCAGCTTAGAGTCACTTGTTCCCTGTTATATACTCTGGGATCTCAACCTACCATTCCTATGAGAACTTAGCTTCTGGCAGGAAGGGAGAACACTAAAACATAAATTTCATCACTGGATTTTTACGCCTAAAACATGCTTGGCACATAATAACAGACACTCACTGGGTTTGTGCTGAATGAATGAGTATCCACAATCATTCCTGCTGCTCACATTGAGGCAGAAAGGCCGTTGCATCTTAATTTTTTAAAACACACATTCACAGGAATTTTGTATGTGATTTGAAAGTGTTCAGAGTCCCTCCAAAGCTAATGACTACTAGGGAATAGCCTGAGGGGCCTGATGAACTGTCTAAGATTGATGAGAAGTTAGGAAGTACTGCTACATAGATGAGCACTTGCCACTGCTGCTCTAATTTAAACAAAAAAAAAAAAAAAAATGGGGGCTCCAGAGGTTCCCAAGATACACTAGAGCTATAATTTTAAAATTCTCTTTATCCTCTGCAAGACTACGTATTTTTTTTCCAAAGGAAGAAGGCCAATCTATAAAACAGATCAAAGTATCATGTCTTGGTTGGAAAGGAAGATCCAAATTCCTGCCCTCAATCTACTTACCAAGGTGGACTACTTGAGAATGTCAAGAATAGGAGAGAACCCCACTACATTAGTAGTAAATGCTACTGCCCTTCAGTAGCTGCTCATGTAAAACCCAAGATAGCATCCACATTACTAAAATAAACTTTGAGGCTGAGGTTCTGTATATTATGACTTGTTGCAAAGAACTGGTAGAAACATGTCTGGATCAGAGTAGGGAATCTCACGCTTTACTCAATAAATTCTGAAAACTAAAGGGAATGACTTCAGAACTCTCATCCCAACTTTACAATACAGATTCCCAGGTTCTGGACCATGATTCAGAAAACTTATTCTGATGCTGCAATCAAAACCACTAAACTTTAGCAAAAGAAGTCAGACCTAAAGCAAAATGATGAGATGATCACCTCAGAAAAACCAAGAATTCCAAAGAGCAGATGTCCCACATTCCCCTGGAGATGAACTAAGCCCATGTAAAGCCATGAGGCTCAGTCTCATGTCTGTTGCTCTGGCTTGAGGAAGAACAGAAAATTACATAATAGCCCCAAACCTTATCTAGCTGCAGATGAAGCCTCGAATAGGAAATAAAAATATCACTAGTGGTCCTGGGGCCAACATTCTTCCAAGGAGCAGTAATACCACATGCCTCCTATGGTCACTGAGGCTTACCCAGTACTTCCAGGTACCTGCATAATACCAGGGCACAAATGTTCCTCTAGTACTTTAGCCTCACTCAAAAGGATTAAATTCAGAAGATCTAAGTTTCTAAAACTAGGAGAAGAAAGGTAATTTTTATATAAAAATGAGAAAACTGGGCATGGTGGTACATGCCTATAATCCCAGCACTCCAGAGACTGAGGCAGAAGGATTACAGAGTTCAAGACCAACCTGAGATACATAATGAGACCCTGTCTCAAAAACAAAACAAGAACAGAAAATCTAAACATCAAGGATTTTTCTTTCCCTCCAAGAGTCTCAAAAGCAACTGTGGTCTTCTGGAAAACCTCTTTGGGACAAAGGCCAGAGAATTATGGCCATTAGGTCAAATCTAAATGACCACCTGCTCTTGTAAGTAAAGTTCAATTGGAGGACACCCATGCGTCTTCATTTATGTAGTCTATGGCTGCTTTCCTGCTACACTAACAGAATTGAGTAGTTATAATACCATATGGCCTGCGAAGCTGAAAATATTTACTTTCTAGTTCTTTACAAAAAGTTTGTTGACCACTGCTTTAGAATAACATTGTTGCTCCAGATACATATATACAGTATATTTGAGCAATTAAAAATCAATTTTAGAAGATGGTTCACTCTTCACTTAATGAGGAAAAAAATCTAAATGATGGGCAAAAGAGAAAGTTATACTCACTCTGATTTAATTTCTAGCAAACTAGAAAAGGTAGTTTCCTGAGTCAGTTTATATAAAAGCAACTAGTTAAGTAAATTTAGATGACAATTTGACAAAATCAAAAACTGTAAGGTCTAATAATAGAAGATTACATCATAACTTCTAATATTAAACATTGAAAATATCCAGTTTGCCAGGCATAGTGGTACATACTTGTAATCCCAGCACTCACAGCCTGAGGCAGGATGATCACAAATTCACACCCAGGGTGGATGACTCTGCCTCAAAAAAGTTTTTTAAAAGGGAGAAGGCTGGGGATATAGTTCAGTGGGAAGGCCCTGGGTTTATTTAACCCCTAGTGAAAAAAAAAAAAAAAAGACAGAAAGAAAAAGAAAAAAAGAAAAAAAAACCAAATCAGCAACCTTTAAATACCATCACTGGCCAGAACTCTAATATCAATTCAGTACCCTTTCAAAATTTATTAACCTTCAAGCATACACACTTTTGAAAAAAGCAAGCTCATAGTCAAATAGCCAAACAACTTATAAAGTAGTTACGCTTCTTAAAAGAAAAAAAAGTAAAGCCTGGCATGAGGCTGAGGCAGGAGGAAAAGTTCAAGCCCAGCCTGGGCAACTTAAGTGACTCTGTCTCCAAAAGAAGGGAGGGGTGGCTGGAGGTGCAGTTTAGAGATCCCCAGGTTCAATTCTTAGCACCCCAAAGAGTGATAAATAAAAGTAATACAGGCTCAGAGAAGGTGTGGTCAACAAGGACCTAGGTGGTTAGGTAAGACTTTTTACAAGGCAGAATTTCTGATGAACCAATAAAAGTGAACTGTGGATATCTAGACAATGGAGAGAAAAAGAAGAAAAGAAAGGGGCAGATGATGATGGGAAAGATCTCTGTCTCACAGAATGTCTAGTTTGAGAGTCTGACTAAAGAGCAAGGCCCACCGAGAATTAGCAGCAGCTAATCATCTTAAGAGCCAGATTACACCTGGCATTTTGTGTGTACAAAGGAGTTTATAAATGATTCCACAGATCAAAGCTCTTAATGGAGACTTTTAAAATTTAGGTTTCCCAAAGAAAACTTTCTTCTAAAGTTAGAAAGTTACAATTTAAGAGATCTTGTTTTTGAATAATTCAAAATCCGTAACCACCTGACAGATCAAAAGCTCTGATCAGAACTTTTTCAAAAGGAGAAAAGTTTATCAACTTTTTTTTCACAGACTAATTCACAGCTAAAAACTAAATCTTTGTGAATAGGCAGGAAACTAGTGCCTTCTTCACTCTTATTTATATTTCTCAAATTTTATTTATTTGTTTGGTTTGGGAAATTTTTTTGAGACAGGGCAGACTTCAGGCTCTATAGTTCAGGCTGGCTTTGATCTCACTATGTACTCCACACTGGCCTCAAATTCACAGCAATCCTCCTGCCTCAGCCTCCCAAGTGCTTGGATGTGCCATCACGCCTGGCTCCAGAATTTATTACAAGGATAAATTATTCTTTGGAAGGGTGATATTGGCGGTGAGGGTCAGGGCCTTGCGCATACTAGCTAAACATTCTACCACTAAGCGACAGCCCTAGTCCAGGATATTCTTTCAAAATCAGAAAGAACATTTTGGTACAATTAGGGTAGATGACCCACATTATGATACTTAAGGTTTTTACCTCGGAAGATGGGGAAAAAAAATTAGTAACAAACATTCAAGAGTAATATTTTGGCCTATCATAAATTTCCTCATAATGAATTCAAGTTTTTTTTCCCTTCTGTGTTCCTATGTATATATACAATACATATGCATGTAGTACTGGGGATTGAACGCAGGGTCTTCACATGGAGCTACATCCCAACCGTTTTATATTTTTATTTTGAGACAGGATCATACTACGTTGCTAGGCTGGGCTCAAACTTGTGATCCTCCTGCCTCAAGCTCCCAGAGTGCTGGGATTACAGTTGTGCACCACCAAGCCTGGTTTAAGTTTTCTAATTTCTATGTCATCATTCTCTCAAAGAAAAGATTCATCTTAAAGTAAAAGGTTTAGTTGCCTTTACCTTTAAGTGGAGACAAGAATTATGATGGGCAAAAGTGTGTTTTAAGCAAAAGGGAAAGATATATTTTAGTATCTAACAGCTATCAGATCTTAGAAGCAGATCCAAGTCTTTAAAATGAACACACATTTATTAAAAATTCCTGGAAAATATTATACAAGCCCATCTCTCTTATTCATATTAATAGACTGTTTAACTGAATAATGAAGACACTGTTCAAAGGACTGGTAATGAAATCAGCGCCTATATATAATAAAGTAACATGTATAAAATTTTATTATTATCCTAGTAACAGGCTAGACAGACAGGTGTAATTTACCTTGGTACAAAAAGATTTTGCAGATGTTTTAGTATACTTTGAACATAAAGATTAGGTTCTTTAATAACTGGCAAAGGGATAGAATCTTTCGGCAACACTAAAGCCATAATCCAGTCTGTATATACATCAACACAATATTTTACAGTTTCTCCATCCAATGGAAGGGTCAGTCCATAGCAAATTACTTCCATTGTCCATTTTACCTAAACAAACAAAAAATCCATATGAAATTATTATATATTCCCATCTAAATCTCAGTAGACTAATTTAAAATGTTAACATCTTTTATTGCCAAAAACCTCTAAAATGAAAGACAGTATATTCATCTCAAAATATGTATCAGGTTTATTCTAAAAGATGCACTTTTCATGTATCAGTATATGTGTAACATTTCCCAAGCAAAAGATAACAGAAAAAATAAATTACTTATTTTTACATACTAAGATTGCTTGTTTTTGTCCTTTAGACATCATTACCACTCACTCTGAAATAAAAGGTCATTTCAATTTTTCATAGGTACTAGAGGTGCAAAAATAGAAAACTGCAGATTTTTCTCCATCCCATTTGCACACAGGAATGTGTATCACTTAAGAGATTAGACATATAAATCCAATTACATTCCATCTCCAAATTGTACAATAGGAACAAATGACAGGAAGGAAGATTAATTGTTTGGCTCCTGTTATTTTACAGCTGTTTTCTCTGCTAAAGAAAACATTAAAGTGGATAGGAGGGAACACACACAGACAAGAAGGGACCAAAGTTGGGTAATATCTTAATAAGGCACTTAGCTGTGCCAAATAAGTTCCAGACTCTTAAGCCACCTGAATTACCTAAGGTCAAAGAGAAACAGACCAAGACACTGCTGAACCTCTATATGGAATCACAGAATGGACAAGGTGCTATGAAAAAAGGAAAAATATCCCATTTTGAAAAAGGATGAAACTACATTCTAGTCACTGGTGATGGGAAGTTTAAGTGAATTACAGACAAAACTTTGAGATGAACAACTAAGCAGTGTCAGTGAATGTGTCTAAAAGGGAAGTACAAATCCATTCTACTCAGCCTGCTTGAAAAGATCAAGTCATGCCAGACAAGCTTCATTCCTTTCTTAATGGGGTTACTATGAAGAGAGTTGACACCTGTATAATCCTTGCAGTTTAAAATTCACTTTCATAAATATCATCTGACCATCATAATACCCCTGTGTAAGACTGTAAACTAGCCTCAGTTTATACGTAACAAAACTGAAGCTTAGCAAGTATAAGTAATTTGGCCCATCACTGGTTCAGCCAAGGCTACTGAGCCTCCTGAACCCAAGAAAGAGGACAGTTCCAAAGTGAGCTACTTCAAGAGCTCCTTGTCTTTAGGAATAGCAACTACAGCCCCAATTCCAAGCACCTGGACTTACAACCAGAAGGGCCTACATGTTCTGTGGTACCCTTAAACTTGGAAGCCAGGCAAGGGTAGGAAGGGATGGAAATATGGGAACACTCAAGCTCAGCACATGTGTAGCCTTAAAACTTGATATAAGATGTGCTTCTGGTTGGGGCTATCTAGGAGGAAGAATGAGGGCTTCCAAACACACCCCTATAAGGAATCAAAAGATAGCCTACAGCTTAGAAGAAAGGGTTTGGCACAAGCCTCGTACCCTGTTTAGGGCAGAGTTCAAGTGGAGAATTAGGCATGACTAATATGAAGTCCCAGCAGCAAAAAGGTAAGACCCTAACAACCCCCACAAACTGTAAGACCCAGCCCTGAACCTAAATAAGATAAAAACTGAGAAATTACACTACAATAGGTGGAAATCAATTAAAAAGGCAACATTAAATACTTCTTCAATAATAAATTCATATTTTTATATAATGGGGTAAGTTAAGGAACACTTACTTCTTTGTCAGTTTTTAACAAACTCTCATTACCAGCCCCTGAAGAGGTACCTAACGCCTGCCCAAGAGGACGGACCACTGCATTTGCTACCTCTCGCCCAACACTCTCTGGATAGCTGTGCAGCACACTGGTATGGCCCTGGTCATTCTGAATCACCAAATGCAGTGATCTCCACTCCGAGTACATTGTGTCACTAAAGTACTATCCAAACGGCACCTGAAAAAGAGAAAAGATACAGGTTACATTACTGAAAACACAGATTTACCCTATGTAGCAAGACAAGAAAGACTACAAACCTATTGCCTCTAGAAAAAAGAAACAGAAAAAGCATCTCTAAATGTTTAAGGAATGCCCCCAAATGGCTTCACAGTGAGATTACATAAGACAAGCAGCTATCTAAGGACCTACCTAAAGAACCCTCAGAGGTCCTGGAGCAAAGCTGAGGACGGCCATTGTGCAGGGGATTAAAATGATCATATATGGAACCCTAATAGCATGAGGAACCTTCCCCCACGCAATGGTTACAGAAGAGAAAAAATTTAAAAATGAGAATGGAGGGCCCAGAGGAGGAAAGGCAAACAAAGTGTTTACACTAAGACCCACATTTTTCAATCAACAGTTTCTGAGTCCTGTCATCTCCTCTTATCCAAAGTTTTGCTTTTCAGTTGGTTTCCTGCTGCAGTCCAAATATATTAAACAAAAAAATTCCAGAAATGAAAATTCAGAACTATTATATTATGTGTCACCCTGAATAGCACAACCCCACTCGAGCCTAACTACTTGGGCCATGAATCATCCCTTTGTTTGGTGTACCCACAATGTATACACTACCCATCTGTTGGTCACTTAGAAGACATCTTGGTTGTCAGATCAACTGGCATGGTATCACAGTGCATATGTTCAAGTAGCTCTCATTTTACTCAATAATGGCCCCAAAGTGCAAGAGTAGTGATGCTGGAAATTAGGACATGTCAAAAAGAAGTAATAAAACGCTTTCTTCGGTAAAAAGATTAAACTGTTCAACTTAATAAGGAAATTTTGAAAAATCATATGCTGCGGTTTCTAAGTCCTATTGTAAGAACCTATGCTCCTCAAGCTCTTCAAAGAAACTGAAAAAGACGGAGTGCTTCCAAGTTCCTTCATGGAAGCCAGCATCTCTGATTCCAAAACCAAACAAAGACCCAATTAAAACAGAAAACTACCAGCCAATCTACTTAATGAACATATATGCAAAAATCCTCAACAAGATATTAGCAAATAGAATGCAGCTCATCATCAAAAAGATCATATATCATGACCAAGTAGGTTTCATCCCAGAGGTGCAAAGATGGTTCAACACACACAAATCAACAAATGTAATACATCACATAAACAGAAGCAAGGTCAAAACCCACATGATCACATCAATAGATGCACAAAAGCTTTCAATACAATTCAACACCCCTTCATGATAAGAACTCTGAAAAAATAGACCATACCTGAATTTGATAAAAACTATGACAAACCAATAGCCAACATCATATTAAATGGGAAAAAACTCAAAGCATTCCCTCTAAAATCAGGAACAAGAAAAGGGTGCCCACTATCATCACTTCTATTCAACATAGTACTGAAAACATTAATCAGAGCAACCAGTCAAGAGAAAGAAATAAAAGGGATACATACAGGAAAGGAAGAACTCAAATCATCATTATTTTCAGAAAACATGACATTCTATGTAGAAGACTCCAAGAATTCTATCAAAAAAACCACTCTTAGAATAACCAGTTTCAGCTGGGCGTGGTAATGCACACCTGTAATCCCAGCATCTGGAAAGCTAAGGTGGGAAGACTGTTGCAAGTTTGAGATCAGCCTTGGCTACATAGTAAGTTCAAGGTCAGCCTGAACTACATAACAAGACCTCCTCTCTCAACAAAAACAAAAAAACACAAAAGAACAAGTCAAGTGTGGTAGAATCAATTAGTAGAATGAAGAGACAACCTACAGAACCAAAAAATAATTTTGCCAGCTATTCCTGAGACAGAGTACTAATATCTAGAATATACAAAGAGCTCAGGAAAATTAGATCACCTAAAACAAAAGACCCAACCAAGAAATGGGCAACCAAACTGAACAGACACTTCTCAAAGAAAGAAACACAGTTACCAAATTTATGAAAAAATGTTCAATATCCCTGGTCATTAGAAAAAAGGAAATTAAAACAATACTAAGGTTCTATCTTAAACCAGAAAGAACAGAAATCATGGAGAAATCAAAAACTAACAAATGCTGGCATGGCTTCAGTGAAAAAGGAACCCTCCCACAATGCTGGTGGAAATGTAAAACTAGTACAACCATTATGGAAATCAGTATGGAGATTCCTCAAATGAAAAATAGATACTCTGGATGACACAGCTGTCTTCTCCTAGATATCCTCCCCCAAGGAGCTAAAGCCATCATATTATAGCAATACATGCACACCAATGTTTATAGTAGCTCAATTCACAATAGCTAAATTCTGGAAGTAGCCTGTATAACCTATCAGCAGATGAGTGAATACAGAAAATATGCTATTTCCAGGCATGGTGGCACACACCTATAATTCCGTCACCCAGAAGGCTAAGGCAGGAGAACTGCCATGAGTTTCAGGCCAGCCTGGGATACGTGAGTTCAAAGACAGTCTGACTGAAACCTCTGAAACCCAGAGCCATAATAAACCTTCCCTCCTTTCAGTTGTGTATGTCAGGTATTTCTGTTCACAAATGGAAAGCTAATACAATAATCCTAATGAGGATAAAGAATCTTCTAAATTAAAGATAAAAAGCATTCAGAGCCAGGTATGTCTGTAATCCCAGCACTTAAAAGGCTGAGGCAGAAGAATCACCGAGTTCACAGCCAGCCTGGGCTACATAGAGTTCAGGCCACCCTGAATTACACAGTGAGATCTTGTCTCAAAAAAAGTATTTAATTTTTCATACTTAATATTTATCTGAAATATACACCTATAAATGGTATAGGAAAGGTCCCATTTTATTTTCTTCTATATACACAGTCAGTTGTACAATCATCTATTAAAATACATTCCTCTTCTCAGCACTCAGGAGACCAAGGCAGCAGGATCTCTGCAGGTCTGAGGCCAGCCCAGGATACATAGTGAGTTCAAGAGCACCTTGAATTATACAGTGAAACATTGTTATAAAAAAAAAAAAAAAAGAAAAGAACAAGAAAAAGAAATCCTCATCTCACTGAACTACCAATTTTGTACTATATCAAATTCTCAGTTATACTGGAATCTATGAATCTGTACTGTTCAATTATGCCCATGATACAATGGCTGCATTTCAGAGGCTTTATTGATTTTTTTTTAACATCTGGAAAGGAAGTCCTGTTTAATCTGATTATTCATTTTCAAAACTTTATTGGCCATTCCAGATACTTGTTTTTCTATATAAAACTTATGATTTTACCTAACTCAAAACACTCAGCAATAGCCCTTGCTGCTTTTACTGTCTTCTGCTGCCATGAACGGCTACCTCTGACATGCCACCCTGCCTTGGAGCCACCTGATTATAGACTAAAACCTCCACAAACTATGAGCTAAATAAACTTTTCCCCCTTTAAACAAAACAAAACAAAAGAAGAAAAAACACTCAGCAATGAATAAAGGATTTTTTTAAATAAAGGATTTTAACTGAAATTCTAATATACTACCTCCCCAGCCTAATCTTTTATTGCTGTTTTCCCACAAACACCCCAAGCTATGGCCACAAAGAAGTACTGGTGATCGCTTAAAGTCAACAAATTCTTTTACCCCATATGTAACTGCTCATGCTACTACCACTGACCCAAAAGCCACTCTCCACCTAGATCTACTTTATGAAGTACTCATCCTTCAAGGTCCAGTTCAAACATTGTTCCCTTGCTAAAACTTTCCTTCACTCCTCAAACGAGTTCCTCCCAGCTCTACTATTACTCAGATAAAGTTTCACATAGATAGTTCATTAGCTATGTACACAAATCTTCACCACAAGAACATCAGCCTTTTCTGAGTTGATACCTCACTTCTTGAATCTTGGGGTAGTCCCTGACACAAGGTAGGTAGTAAATAAATTTTTGAAAATGTTAAAGTTTACCAATGGGAAAAAGAAAGACATCAGCAGGTGTTCTCTTTATTCTACTGCAGTATGTCCACAATTTTAGGTCATATACAAATAAAAAATGAAAAATGTCAACTTGCTTTAAGCTAGTTAGTAGTAGTAAAAATAAAAGATCATTTCCAAATATTAAACATAACATCTGTCCCAAACAACGTAATATTGGAGGAAAAAAAAATTGTGTGTTAGTTTTCTGTAGTAGGGGGCACTGAGCCCAGGGCCCTCTACCAGTAAGCAACATTCCTGATCCTTTCGTTTTTTAATTTTCATTTTGAGGCAGGGTCTCAATAAATTACCAGGTTAGACTCAAACTTAACGGTTGTTTGGTTGCAATCTGTTGAGCGTACCACCATGCCCAGCCAAAAACAAAATAGTTTTAAGACAAAAAACAAAGAATAAATAAACTAGCTTTCAAACTCCATCATATACATTAGAAGCATCTAGGGGCCTCTAACTAGAAAGCAGGCTCAAGGCCCTATCTCTGGAAATCTTGGTTTTACAGGTTAAAGATGGAGCCTGGAAATATGCATTTCTAAGAAACAGCTGCCACCATTCTCAATTCTGAAGTAAAGAAAGGAGCATCACTCTTTCAAAAACAAGACCGACCAAAATAGATGTAATAGCTCCTAAACCCTTTCTTAAAACTTTTTAAAGCAGTTAAATGCAAGAAATTTTCATTCCCTAAATGTAAAATGAAATAAATGCTTTTAAAAAAAACATGTAAAGAAGCCAGGCGTGGTGGCACAAGCCTTTAATCCCAGCACTTGGGAGGCTGAGACAGGAGGAGTGTTGTGAGTTTGAGGCCGGCTTGGGCAACGTGAGTGCAAGGCTGG
>RJWM01005076.1:0-13798 GCA_004363535.1 Dasyprocta punctata | reverse complement strand
TTATTGTTTTTTATTCATTATAGTTAAAGAATTTCACTGACTTTTAAAATTCTGTGTGTTGAAAAGTTATACACTGTCCATTAATTTCAGGAGTAAAAAGCGAAGACTGAAAACTATTATTTTAAGAACAAATATAGTTAAGTAGTGAAGAGGCTAGGGTGGGCATTATGACAAACTAAAGTATACAGATTAAAGAGCACAGCTACTACTCAGCTCTGACTAGCACCTTCAAAGAATGCAGATCGAACAATGCCAGATAAACCATTTTTCAAGATACACAGGAATCTTGTACATTTCTGTGATATCTACTAGCTTTTAATATCAAAAAACTAAATTCAGGTTTTTTTTAAAAAGTGTGGGCTTAAAAAGAACTCATCTACGGTTTAGTTTATGATTCTGACCAGAGATAAAAGTATACACTAGTTTCGATTAACAGAATCAGTATGATCCTTGTAGAGGGAGAAACGTGAGGGTTACATGGATGCATCAGCTGTCACTGGCCTGAAAATAAAACCATTATTTCCGTAAAAAACACTTAGATACAACTATACCGGAAGACATAATGAGGACACTGAAAGTCACCCTCTCCCACTTTGTTGTAGTGGCTGGGTTCAACACCCAACTATAGAGATCCAATAACTTTCATCTTGCTTCACTTTTATTGCTGTTAAGAAAAAAATGATAACGCAGAGTGTGGTGTAATAAGATTTAGTAGGGTAAATTCCATTGAGCCATTTGATCAGTGGTCAGCTTACTCTTAAAATACACAAACAAAAACCTCTTGCTGTTGCAGAAAAGGCTGTCTGAAGACACAAATCTCAAAGAACAGCACTAGTTTCAGGAGCTTCCTGAGCAAGGATGTATACACCTTCATCAACCTTTCAGGAGAGCACCATGGCAGAACCTTATTGTGCCTCAAACCATTTATCATGGGGCTATTGGCAGCTCCATCTTGTGAATAAACTGGCATTTCCATAAGGCACCTCAGGATGATATGCCAATTTTTAGAACTATTCAATCAAGCCAGGGATATAGCTCGGCAGCACAAGTGCCTGTCTGGCAAGCACGAGGTTATGAGTTTGACCCCCAGTACAAAAAAATAACATAACATAACATAACATAACATAACATAACATAACATAACATAACATAACATAACAAAAAAACTATTCAATCAAGGACAGCACCGATGTTCTGCCAGTACACTGCAGGAGACAGTACAACCAGGTGACTTAACCCAGTAAGATCACTTACATTTATTCCTATAAAACAACCCAAAGTTTTTTAAATGCACAGATGTTCACTGTAGTATTATATATAAATTGGGGAAGTGAGTATAACTTAACTATCTGCTAATAATGGGATAAACAGGACATAGTAAAACCATATAGTATTATGCAGCCACTAAACATTGAGATTACATAGAAGCATGAAAATATATGTGAGTAATTAAAAAAGGACTCTGGAACTAGTCTTCTTAGATTCAAATCCCAACTCTACTATCTACTAGATGAATACAAAAATATATTATTCTCCCAGGCATGGTGATACACACCAGTAATCCCAGCACACAGGAGGCTGGGGCAGGAAGATCACCACAAATTTAAGACCAGCCTGGGCTACACAGTGAGTTCAAGGCTAACCTGAACTACATTGTGAGACACTGTTTCAAAAAAAAGTTACCTCTTTGTCTCATCTTCATCTATAAAAAGGCTAACTGTAGCTTATTTCAGTGTTGGGATGATTACAGAATCACAAATACAGGAAATCTGAAACATCCTCTAATCCATAGTAAGCAATCAGTAAGTGACAGCCTTTAAAATGAACGAGAAAACATAATATATCATGATTACAACTAGATAAACATAGTTCAGATTAGAAGGATCACAGAGAAAGGGGTCATTTTAACTGAGTGTTAGAACTGTTCATACAACATATAAGTTTTAGCTTACTTAATAACTTAATAGAATTGAGAAATATATGTCAGCATCCTGATTATACATGTGAACATTCAGACACAGACCAAAACACACCAAGTTGACTTATTCAATAGATATTAACCATCTGCCATCCACAATAAATACTGTTAAGATCATGAAGGAGATGACTAAAAACCTTGGTTCCTGATTTCAGTGAGTTTGGGGAGATTAACACTTAAAAAAACCAAAAAAATCAAAAACAAAACAAATCTCTACAGCATGATTTAGAACATTAAAGTGTTACAAAGGACTTTAAAAAAATTAAACACAATTATAGTGGCCCAGAAGAAAAACAATACTTTTGATTCAACAAATGAGCCTGAAAGGGGAGGTGAAAAAGATGAAAAAAGAATTAAGGTGTGTCATTGTATCTGTACTAACTCACCATGATGAATGTAATCATTATGTACAGCAAACATGTTCTAATAAAAATAGAATAAACTTGAAAACAATAGAGTAAGATCAGGGAACACTAAAGATACAAGGAATATATACTTGATACCACTTATGATTCTCACAGCAGAAAACTGAGTGACAAAGAGAATAAGGGAAGGTAAAAGAAAATATGTAAGAGGAAGGATATTTGCTTCAGTACAAAAATGAAAAACAAAAAGCACCAGAAACTACACACTCAGAGTGGCATGGAGAGAAAGCTATATGTAGAAGGTGGTAAGATTTTCAAGGTAAACACTGATCAATTTTGAAGGACTTCAAGTGCGAGGATTGTACATTTGAAGATAGTTAAAGAAAAACTGCAGGCAAACTATGTCACATGTCAACAGGAACTCTACAACACAGGATGATGAGTATAAGTTTGGCCACCTGCAGACATGGGATGCAGGGTCAAAATAGAAACATGCAAGAAGATAGACACCTGGTCACTTAGTCTATCTGTTCTGCTCTTCAATAAGAACTCTTGTTAAAATGAACCATGCCAGCAACACTGAAGTAACTTCTTATACCCTGTGCCTAGAGAAATTCCAGACACCCATGACGCATCTGTCAGAAAGAGTAGATTTGTACATAAGGTGGATAGTGGTCTATTAGGTGGCCAATCAGCACCAATGCAGAGGACTCACCCCCTTGGCATTCCCATCTGCCATGAACCATCTGCTGGGTATCAATCCAGAAAACATTCTACGAGTCTACGTACAATTTCAGGGCTATCATAGCCCTCTGTGTGTACGCAGTGGGTGTGAGTGTGTGTGGCTGCAAGCATGGCTATGGTGGTGTACCAGTAGACATGGAGTTCTCTAGGGTTGCTGGGCCTGAAAAGCCTGAAATGGCCTTATTTGATCCAAAGTCTTTTTTTTTTTTTTTTTGGTTGTTGTTGTTTTATTTGGGGGTAGAGGTAGATGCTGTTTGAGGGAGGACACCAGGACCTTGAGCATACCAGGCAAGTGTCAAACCACGAAGCTACATTCCTGGTTCTCCTTGCTTATCTAGCTCCCCCATGCCTACCTCCAGCTTTGGGGCGCTGACTGGGGATGGGGTGGCTGACAACTAGGGAAGAAAGCCCAACAGTGAAAAGATACAGTGGGAACCTCTCCAACCTCCTCATCCACCTTAGTGGCACCCTGCCCATTTGAACTGGACTTCCTGTCCTCCTCCTTCCCTCCCTTCCAGTGCCCATGCTTTGGGATCCAAAGCCATTGTTCTCCAGGTTCCCTGGTGTCAGCTGTCAGTCATAAGCCCTTAAATAAAACAGCAGAAAAGAAAAACAAGAGGTATGTCAGGTGTGGTGGTGCATGCCTATAATCCCAGCACTCGGGAGGCTTAGCCAGAAGGATTATCTCAAGTTCAAGGCCAGCCTAGGCAACATAGTGAGTTCAGGGACAGCATGGACTACATAGAAAAACCCTGACTCAAAAAAAAAAAAAAAGGCAGAGAATGAAAACAATTTTATCATAAGAAAAATACAACAGTAATTGAATTTTCATTAAAGTAATTTGACAGAAATAGAAATGTTCAAGACAAGCCAAAGGAACAGCAGAACACAAACTCCAATGTGGCTAATATATTGGGAGAAAGGAGAGTTGCTCACTGTCCTAAGATATAACTGAAAGCATGATAAATTTCCTCCCTTTGGCTATCTGCTATCAACCTGAGCTGCTAACAGAGACATCTTGACCTTTACTGCTTCAGAAGTAAATAATGATGTAAACAGATGACCATGCTTCCCTGAAAATCACATAATTTTCTTCCCACTCCAATATGTGCCCATTTTCTTTGTATTCTCTCTACAAGTTTCTACTATAGGTGACCAAGTGCTAGATAACAGTTTATGGCTTGTTAGCACCATTGCAGAGTAACATACAAGTTTAGTCTAAATGACAAATTACCAAAATAATCAATACACTGGTAGACACACTAAGACCACAGCCTGACATTAATTACACCAATTGATTCAACCAATATTTATGCAATGTTCAAAGCATCACACACAGTGAATATAATATTAAATATCTCTACTCCCAAGGAGCTTCAAATCTAATTACAGAGAATAACTTCTTAAATTTTTGTGAAATAAATTCAAACATCAGTTATTTCACAAACAAATAAATATATAAATATGCCTATTAAACACGACTACATGTCAGGATTTCTCACAGGACTTAAGTATGCAGATACAAATAGCCACAGTGGCTGCCCATGAAAGGGTTTCACTTCATAGAAAGGAAGATGCAGAAAACAGTAAGTAAGACACATCAGTATTCAATATGATAACTGATGTGATATTATAAAAGCAGCACAATACAAGAGAAAAATGACTATAGAGATTGTGGCTTGATGATAGTATTCCTTTATAAAATTGATCATTTTCAAATAAGTTTTACATGTTACTTCACTTTATTCCAATAACTAGCCTAGAGAGATAAATAAGATAGACAACACTAGCCACTAGATAAAGAAACAAACTGAGGCTATGAATTTCTCATGGCTACATTAAGTAACAGTAAAGCTGGGACAAGAAACTTCCTCTTGCCTCGAAGTTCAAGCTTCTTCCTTTTGTCTGACTGCATACCTTACCATATGACCTTGGACAAGACACTTGGAATTTCTTTTTTATAGTTTCCTTATGTATAAAACAGGAAGAATACCTGCAGTGGTAACCAAAGTGACCTAGGAGAAAGACCAAGTAAAGCAACCTGTGTCAACATACTTTGGAAAATAAAATTGGAAGATATACATTAGAAGGTATGCCCAGTTTTCTTGGCAAAAACAGAATGCAGGGTGCCAAAATGGTGAGCAAATTATTATAAATAAACTACAGGATTTCAATGCACAGAGTTGTACTTAAGGTCATCCATATAACTTTATGACTAATAAAGGCAAAAGGATCACTGTTCATAATTCTGTTTTGAGTCCCCCTGACCCCACAAGGCAAATGTCAAGCTGGCAAAAAATGTAATGTATTCACCTATGCACCAGACTCTAACAGTTAAGGATCCTATCAAACACCTTAATTACAGAAAAGAAAGACAGGTTTTGCCTGCATTTCTCCCTAAAGGTAGAAACAATAGTTTTTGATAGTCTACCCCCCAAAATTTTAATATCCTGCCTAAACCCCACCAGCTTCTTTCATCTTTTATGCCTCAAATTTGCTCTGTCCAATACAGTATTTATTTATAGGCACAGACAACTATTTAAATTTAATTTAAAAATTCAGTTCCTAGTCACAATGGTTACATTTTACTTGTTCAATAGTATGGTTAGACGCTACCACACCAGACAAATCAGATATAGATATGCCTTTGTAATTACAGAAAAAAATTCTATTTCACAGTTACTTTAGATACTATATCTTTATTTTTAATTAGAACTCTGACCAACCACTACAAACTTATTTATTTTGTGATTCTGGGAATTGAACCCAGGGCCTTCAGACTGAGTTACAGCCCCAGCTCTTTTTCCTTTCCTCTCCTCACTTCTCCTCTCATCTTCTGTTCTGTTTTTGAGACAGGGCCTCACTAAGCTGCCTAGGTTGGACTCGAACTTGCGAACTTTCAACTTCAGCCTCCCAGAATGCTGGGATTACAAGTGTGCACTACCATGCCTAGCTAAGCCCACAGACTTCTTGAGGATGGGAGCCATGTCTTATTTATCTTTGTATTCCTATATTCCTAATGCATACGAAGTTCAGGTCAGATACCAGGTACTCACTATATATCTAAGTGAGTATCTCAAATACAGCTTACAACTTTGTCTACTTTCCCCTCCCCAACACACACACCGAACAACCAAACAAGACATCTTCTCACATGGTAGGGAGGGGAAATAGTATGGAAGAGGACACTGCACACAAAGGCAGAAGAATTGTCTTCTAGTCCTGGAAGCTAATCATGTAACCTTTGGTAATACAGTTAATGTAATGTCATCTATAAAAAGTTAGAATTAAACTCCAAGGACCTTAATTTTAGAACTTTAACCATCTTGCGCCAAGGGAAATATGAATTCTTTCCAAATGGCCTCTGTTATTGTCAGGGAACACACTTGGTAACAATGATGGGCACTATAAATTAAATCGAATCTATTCCTAGGACTCAGGCTATCATTAGAGCCACTTTCAGTCTTGAAGTAAACATGTGGAATTTTTCACTCTTATTTTAGGGTCAAATAGACTTAACCCTCAGGCTTAAAGATTTAGTTTCTTCCATGTGCTGAAGCCAGAACCTGATACTCTGTTCTTATCTGATCAGAAAAACAAAGGCAAGTTTTTTGAGTATCTGAATTTAACACGAATTGTCCCATCAATTTTTGTACTAGCCCTAACCTAAAACTGAGAAAACAGTACATAACTCAAACAAGAAAATTATCCCACAACAATATTCATGCTGAATATTATTGTATGAATGTACATTTTTATTCAATCCACACACTTCACCATTTAACTAAAAAATCCTTATTGTCCAAAACCTTCTCATAATGATCTTCACAAACTCACCCACTTATTCTAAGTAACCTTACATGATTTTAAGACCAGCCAAGAACAAACACAATCGGAGTTACTGGCCTGCTTTCTGTAACAAATTATGAATATTGCAAGGCATGATGGCACACATCTGTAATCCTAGCACTCAGGAAGCTGAGGCAGAAGGATTACCAAGTTTGAGGCCAGCCTGGGTAACTTAATGAGACCCAGTCTCAAAATTAAAAGGGCTGAAGATGTATCTTAGCATTTCCTGCATTCAATTCCAGGTACTAGGGGGGAAGAAACCTTATGTGGGGCAATGACAGTTTAGAAATTCTGCAATAAATTTATACAAGGTTTGTCAATTCCTCTGATACCAAAGTTCTACTATTCATTATGTATTTCTTATGGCATCTCTCTTAGTGAACAGGATTAACTACCAACAGCAGTTCCATTTATTTGCACAAATAACAACAAGGCAGTAGCATTTAGTGAACAACACTTTGCGGGGCAGGGGGAGACACATGCAAAAGCCTACTGGGAGTAGAAAGGTTTTCACTGATTGTGTCTGATTATAATGAAACCAGACATTAAAAATCAACTAACACTACTGTACAGTATATGGTTGGTCCTACACAGTGCCTTGCTATTGGTAAAAACTCTTACCAATGTTCTCACAAAGACACTAGGTTAGAAAGTCTAACAAGAGAATTCCCAAGAAAAAAGAACAAAACTCTATACATTAAGAGCTACTAAACATCTACAAAAACAGGAATAGAGACGAATCTGTTCGTAGTATGAAGTTTGTTCATGACTCAAAGACTCAAACATTGCTTCAGGAAAGAGCTTTGTGAATCTCTGTGCCAAAGAACTGGAAGGAATACAAAGATAGAAAAAACATGGTCCTTGCCCTCAAGCTGATCCTAATCTAGAAGGCACAGACATACACAACAGAAAAATGACTAGTAAAGCCAGGTGTGGTGGTTCACGCCTGTAATTCCAGCACTCAGAAGGCTGAGGAAGAAGGATTGCTGAGAGTTCAAGACCAGCCTGGGCTACAAAGTGAGTTCAAGGCCAGCCTGAACAGCATAGTAAGGCCCTATCTCAAAAAGACCAAAAAAAAAAAAAGAAAGAAAGACTAGTAAATTTTCCATTATGAAGCTGCTGAAGAG
This sequence comes from Dasyprocta punctata, assembly GCA_004363535.1. NCBI lineage: Eukaryota > Metazoa > Chordata > Mammalia > Rodentia > Dasyproctidae > Dasyprocta > Dasyprocta punctata. The sequence goes on along the minus strand of RJWM01005076.1, from coordinate 5,735 downwards.
CAGAAAGGCCTAAAACAAAGGTGGGTGGGTGTCAGGGGCAGAGGCACCTTCAAGAGAAGGTTGGAAGTTACGCAGCCAGTGACAAGAAATGAGTATATGTACATTTGTAAAAGAGAGCACAGTGTGGGGGTGGGAGGTGTAGAGTGGTAAGACTAGAAGACTATCCAGCAGAGGAAGACATTTGCAAAGAAGACCCAAAGGTTGACTCCATACCCATGAGCACTGCATACTTAAGAAAATTGCAAGCCAGCAGTTTTGCGAAAGATGTATACATTTTAGTGTTAAGACTTGGTGGTGCTCATCACACATGGGGACCCATGCCTGTAATTCCAGCACACAGGAGGCTGAGGCAGGAGGTCAGCCATGAGTTCAAGATCAGCCTGGGCTACACAGTGAGTCCAAGGCCAGTGTGAACTGCAGCCTATCAAATAAAATGAAAGTATACACATTTTAAGTGGACGCAGAATTTCTACAGAGAAAATTACTTCACATCCCTCAGCCTATCGCAAGATATAGTAGTAGTCAGGGAGCTCAATAAGATCTCTGTGGTTGCGGTTGCAACTTGCAGTTTTAACAAGTGCCCATTTCTCTTGAAGAAACACGACTTCAGAGGTACAGAACTATCTACTACCACCATTTCCAAACTTTGCTGCACACCAGTATCATTAAGACAATCGTCAAAAAATATTGATACCTGGCTTCCACTCCCCAGACATTCTGATTCAATTGGCTTGAGTGGCTATATTGGCATCAGAAATCTTTAGAGCTTCCCAGGTTCCACTGTGCAACAAAGTTGGGGAACCAACGACCTAATCGTTAAGACCTTGGACTCTGGAGTTACTCTAGAATACTGGGGTTCAAATTACCAGGTAAATGACCTTGGGCACTAGTCATCTTACCACCCAGAACCTCAGTTGTTCCGCCAGTAAAATGGGGATAATAAAACCACCTTACAGCGTTATTGTGAAGTTACACATACAGAACGCATTGCCTGGCGCAAGGCCTGGTGGACAGCAAGTGCTTAATCCGGGTTCGCTGTTTACTCTCATCACTAACTCGTCCTCATCTGAGCGTCACTGTGCAATGGGGAGCATCCTCCCCGCTGGGCGGCAGCAACTCTACCAACCTTTCATCTGGACCAAATTCTTCGCAGAGTTGTCTCCTCCGCCCCAGACCCGCCCCCACCCCCAGTGTGGCAGGAGAGCGCTGCGTCCAGCCTGGGCAGCTCCCGAGGCTAGGCTGGGTTTGCATAGACCCGACAGAAGTCTCTCGCCTCCCTGAATCCCCTCAAAATTCTGGGATGCGCTTCCAGGCCGGGCTCCTGGAGGACCCAGGATCAAAGAACAAGTCTCCACCGACCGGCCACCGCGGGAGGGAAGGAGAAAAGACAGCGAAGAAGAGGAGGAGGGTACGGCCGCGGCGGGGCCGACTGCCCGTTTACCTGAGGCGACGGGCGGGGCCCGCATCGCTGGGGCGGGCGCCGCCGCCGCCGCCGGCCGCACTCGGCCTTCTGCCTCACGCGATCCGCGCCATAGGGCCTGCGCTTTTACTGCCCTGGCCGGCCGGCCGTCCGTCCTTAGGCAGTCTGTCCCTCTACCCGACAGTGTCTCTCCTAGGACGCCCGCGGAAGACAAGGCCGGTCTGGCCGGCCGGCTAAGCTCTGCTCAAGCAACTTCCGACTGCCAGGGGCGGCGGCGTCAAATAACTCCCCGGCTGAGTGGGTCACTGCGCTTGCGCAGTACGCCAGATCAGCGACTTCTGTGAGGCCAGAGTGGTGGCGTCAAATAATTCCCGAGACATGGAGCCGGAAGTTGCGCGTGCGCAGCTATCCCAGAAGGCCGTGCGAAGCACATTGCTTCCTTTCCACCTCTCAGAGGGAGAGGGAGGAGTAAAGTGGCCGTGTGTCTACCTCGTCAAGGTGCAGCAAGGCAGGCTCTCTACCTATGTCCCTGTGAGTCTTAATGCGTTCTACAGTCTACCTGTCATCGGTGCGGAGGAGTGAGGAGGCTTTCTCTTCAAGATTAAGACTGCCATCAGGTTCCAGGAATTTCGCACATCCCGCCAAGCACTCGTCCTTTGCAATGATGCCATACACCGGCTCCTTATTAAATGGACTCAGTATTAATTATCAGCAGTGCCCTAGCCAAACCAGGTGTGGATTAAAAAGATTAATCAGACTTCAGATTCCGAGCCTCTCATTAAAGAGGTGAGCCTGATACAAGAGCTAAGACACTAATGGCAGGAGATACTAGTTTAGTGCCTGCAATGTCCCAGTCACCTTGCAAACAATATCACTTTCAATGTTTTGGGATCAACAAAGAAAACAATAATATTAGAGAAGTACCACTCAAGTACCTTCCGGTTGTAAAGAAGAATACTTGGACTGAAACACAAGAGGAGAGAGGAATGGTGCAGGAGGAGAGGAATTCTTCCTGGAAGCCGAGGCCTTGAGATTGACCTTGAATAACTGGAGAGGGAGGGAACAAGATGTTGAGTTATCTGAAAAAAGCAGAAGGGAGCAAAGAAAATGGTACTCCTCACTCCTGAAAGGAAGAGTGGAGGAAATAGTGACAAAGGAACTGGTATTCTTGCAGAAGGGATAAAACATAAACGTTTCTCAGGATCACCCTCACCCTCCAGGAAAATAGCTATGGAAAGAAGAGAAAAAATAGATTCAAAATCTGCCAGGGCTTAGTGGATCAAACAGTAAAGTTAAACACTGTGACAGATACATTAGGAAGCACACTCAGTATTCCAACTACTATCCCTTCTCTTTGTACACAGAGGCTAAATTTAAAGCAAAGTACACAGTACCCCAGCTTCTATACAGGGGTGACAAAGTCCTGACTAATGAAATATAAAATAAAGCACCAAGGGACACCAAGAAAAGAAGTTTTTGGGGAAGTGTGTGTTTTGTGTGTTCTTTACCTTTCCCCGATGTAATGGTTGGAACTGAAATGTGAAAACTGGAGGTGCAGCAGCCATCTTGAAACCTTGAGGGCTGTTCTAAGAAAGCAGAAATACAAAAGGACCCTGCTTCTTTAGGACATACTGAAGCACTGCACAAACCTTATACTACCTCTTTGTTTTATAGTCTGGGGTCTTATACCAAAGTTGGTTTAGTTTTTTTGTTATTTGCAACCAGTGACATTTGTAACACTAATTATTGAACACCAGTAGACGAGCAACAGGTAATGGTAATTGGAAAATTAATAGGCATAGAAAACTGGGAAGCTGTTTAAAAGCCTTTAAGATAATGAAAATAATACCTCTATCTCCTATCTTGTGGTCTTAATTCGTTTCTAAAATTGTGTCTTTAAGGAAAGTTATTAGATGAAAAACGTGTATTTCCATTAATTTAAATGGGAAAAGTGTTCATTTCCAATCTAGATATTTTATCATTTTTATTTCACAAAATAATGTAAAAGAATAGCAAGAGTTCCTTTCATAACTATACTTGCCATACTAGGTAAGTTTTCTATTGGTTTTTTTCCATTTAAAGTACAATAAGTCTGGGGGCAAAGTTATCACCTGGAGCTCAGCACCTAATGAATATGGTTAGATTTCAGCAGCAAAATTGTGTTTCCATTGGAGAACAGCTTCATTCAGTTTTGGGAGCTACTGGATTCATGCCCATTATTACACTACAGTCATCTACTTCAGGACCCTTAGACAAGCCGTCTTCCACACATTTTCCTTTTAGAACTGAATTGACATCTGCAAACATGACTGAAAACTTAAAGGCTTTCATTGATAAAAGCACACAGCCACTTGATGAATTAAATACTACAAACCATGATGAGTGTAAAAACCACTGCTTTCTTGAAAATGATCTTAAAAATGCAGTGTCTTCTTTCTTACCAAAAAAAGCAAGTGACAACTCAAATATACCCAACTCTATGTGGCTGCCTTTTCTCCAGAATTTATGCAGTCAAGTTAACCATCTCTGAGTGGGACATAATGCTAAATTGCTAGAACATACCTCCAAGTCCAATGAAGGTATTGTCAGTGTTTCAGTGGAAGAACAGCCCATTCGCTCCTACTAGTAAAAGATTCCTTCTAAAAATATGGAACTGATGGAAAAGATACTTATGGACCACATTGACCAGCAAATATATAAATTCTAGGAGCACATAGATGATAAAATTGCTTTGTTAATGGACTTGCTGCAAAATCCTAACTTTCCATTTGCTGGGATGCCTCTAATACATTATAACTCTGGAGAAAGACTTTCAAATGGAGAAAGATAAGCTTCTCAATATGTACACTGTACTGCAGATATTTATTACAAAACTTAAACTCAAAAATGTTTATGAAAAGCAAGAATTTAACATCCTTTAAAGATCATTGTCTTGCTTAAAGTGACCTCAATGTTCATGTTGACTGCCCTCATTATTGTCAATCCAGTACTGTACACTGAGTTAACATAATACAGTCAGGTTATTTTTGTTTGCATTATTTTTCATTACAGAAATGTATGTATACATGTATCACTTAAATGTTTAAAATGTTCAAGGATTTCTAATGCAGTTCATTAGTTTGCATTATAATACATGTGTTTGATGGAAGTGAATTTTTTATTTATATAAACACATTTTATAGTCTTAAGAGTATGAAAAAATAATACTTGATAAAGTATTTCATTGTTTTCTTTTTATAATTCTTTTTTTTTTTTTTTTTTTTTTTTTTTTTTTTTTTTTTTTTTTTTTTTTTTTTTTTTTTTTTTTTTTTTTTTTTTTTTTTTTTTTTTTTTTTTTTTGTACCAGGGATCAAACTCAGAACCTTGCACCTAAGCCACTGAGCCAAACTCCTAGCCCTAGTTTTTTTGAGGTAGGGTCATACTATGTAGTTCAGGCCAGCCTTGCTCACGTTGTAGCCCAAGCTGGCCTCGAACTCACAATGCTCCTCCTGCCTCAGCCTCCCGAGTGCTGGGATTAAAGGCGTGCGCCACCACGTCTGGCTTCTTTTTGTAATTCTTGAAAATTAGATACTTGGAACCTTTAATTCAAATCATCATTTTGCATTTTGTATTGCTTATCTGAGGTGAAAAATAAAATACAATGTTTGGTATATGTAAAATGAATTTTTACCAGGACTGTGAATATTTGTTTCATACAGTGTAGCTGTAGGTAGGAAAGTAAAAATCAGAACTAGCCTGTTCCTTTTTAGGATTATTTCTTTGGGCTTGGTGTTTCACATAGAAAAGTGAGCATTTGTTTTCTTTGATCTCAGTAACCTCAGTGTAATAAAGCCTTTCTTTTCTTAAACTGAAACAGATTCTCCCAGAATTATTTTCTGGCATGTTTAATGTGTACTGTTCCAAGAATTAAAATTGAAAGATCAAGACCTATGAGTCAAGAAGAATTGCAAGTCTTTTTAGCAGACTTAAATTTCTGGACTTTGAAAGGTAATGTGTTTTCATGTAAAAATAAATGCATCCTCTTTGAAAGCTACATATTTTAAGTAAATAGATCTCTTATTTTCAATGAATCTTTGCTGTATATGTTTCATGTTTTGTTTTTTTACTAATGAATGTTTATGATACATAAAAATACATTTGCCTTGGGGAAAAAATACAGTAAGTCACCAACTTAACAAACACTGGAGTTTGAAACTTTCAGATATAGATAAACCACATTACCAGCATTCATAAATGCATATAAATCACGGAAGTAGCTCACCCTGACTCTGTACCATCATTTTAAGATAACTAAAAGTAAAAATAGTTTATTTAC